>JANAVB010010799.1:10738996-10818961 GCA_029216955.1 Iris pallida
TATATATATAAAATGTCGCTACCATTGAATTTGGAGTGTTACTCAGACGACACAGACACACGAACACGGACACAGACAAACACATACACACGGACACAAACACAGACGGACACATACACACACACACGGAACAAGTATATTGAATTTGGAGTGTTTCTACTCAGAGTTCTGTTTTGAGTCTCGAGTTCATTTTCGTGAACGATAATTGGATGGGGGATGGTTGTGTCCGTGTCCAGATAGCTCGTGATGTAGTCGGGTCGTATCCTAATTAATGTGTGTGCAGTGGTGTCGGGTGCTAGAGGTCATCTGGACTCAGGGGGTGTGCGTGGCGTGTCGGGATGGGAGTCGACCATGGCGGGTAGGAGATTGATTCTGGGATTCAATAAAGTAGAAATTCTTTGTGTTTTTAGCTTGTTAAATGATTTACTGCAATATAGTTGTATGTTCCCATTCAATGTGATTAGAGAAGTACTAGACCATAGCTGATAGAGTTGGAAGACTTCATATTCAATGGGAAGCTATGGTATTTAGCTCGGCTAGCTACTGTGACCTATGATATGTTGAGATGCATATCTAATTTATGGGTTCTATGTATAGATGGTGAGTATGTTATATTTGTGCTAATACAGTCTAAATATTAGTTATTTTATTGGTAAAGAGTATTTTTGGCATGTATCGATAGAGAAATGAAAGAGGTTACTCAAAATAATTGTCAGTTTCAGATAGTTGCATGAATAGGTGGTCTGCTAACATGATTGATATTATTTCCAAGAATTTAGTTTATGTTTAGATTCTTATATGAAATGCAAACTCATATTTGTCATACTAAGTGATTTTGATATCTAATATACTAAGGAGTATCCTAGTACCTACAGCGTATAGAGTATCCTAGAAGTGTAGGTATGATTGGTATATCGTATTACATAGAGTGTATAGAGTATCCTTTTGGTCTATAAGAGTTACTTCACTCATTTTATCAAGACAAGTAAACTTTTTAAATGTTGACGGTATATATACCGTCAACATTTGGTTTTGCCTTGTAGCTACAGGCAGTTGCCTGCATTTTGCCTTATAACTTGGCCTTTGGCCTGTGCTTGAGCAGTGTGGACTTCCAGGTTAGGGTGTTAGTTCATGATTAGCATTATTTAGATATTAGTTTCAGTTAAAGGGTTAGTTTAGATTAGGATATTAGTTTTTAGAAGGAATATGAGAGTTAGTAGATGTTAAAGTAGGATATTAATTTATTAGTTAGGATAGATAGTTTGAGTTAGGATACTGCCCAAGCACAGGCCAAAGGGTCGATATTGAATATTAATTAAAAAGTTTTACCTTTCTTGATAAACTGGGTGAAGTAACTCTTGTAGACCCAAAGGGTCGATATTGGACAGTTGGTGTCGTGCACTCCTACAAGTACAATTATACCTCGACATACACCTTTTTTACAAGAGGTTGGGTAGAAATTGGGATGAGTATCAGAATCGGTATCGAATTAGTATCGACTGTATCAGATTAGTATCGGCCGTATGTACTTAGTGTCGTGTACTCCTACAAGTACAATTATACCTCGACCATATGTACTTAGTATCGACCGTATCGAATTAGTATCGGTCTATCGGATATGACACTTTGACACAAGAGAGTTGTTTTAGTCCCAACACAGTTGTTTTTTTTCTTCCTTCAAATTCTTTGTTTGTAATATGTGGAATAAATGAACAGTTTATGTTGTGCACCCATATCTAAACTGCCTTAACATTCATTCACTGACTGCAATGTGCATGTATCTATCTTACAGAATTATCCTCAATTGGATATGGATATGAATTACTACTTACGGAATCGTTCGTGGATGTACAACCGTCATCCTGATGACATGTACGGTGTGCAGGATGAATTCATAGAGGGTGTACAGCAGTTCCTACAGTTTACCAAGGCGTTCCCTCAGTACATGGGCGGTACCAAAATTAAGTGTCCGTGTGTGTGGGTCGTATTGAAATATCATCCAGAAGTGGAAGCCACGTATCATTTATACTCGAAGGGTTTCACGCCGAATTACTATCAGTAGAGCGCGCACAGAAAACTTGTGTCTTTAGCATCGAAGTATGAGCCTTATATGGATGTCCACAACAACGCTGCTTACGACGATGGGTTGGTGAACATGATTTTTTGAAGTGGCGGGGCCAAGTTTCGATCCGGACGATCATGATGCACCTGAGAAGGCACCGAACGTCGATGCTCCATAGTTCATGGAGTTGCTGCAGAATACAAGGACTCCATTATATCCTGGTTGTAAGGATCATTCACCGTTGGAGGTGGTTACAAGATTATTGAGCATTAAGTCCGATTTTAACATGTCGTAAGATCAAACCGTCTTATGGAGTTGCTTATAGAAATATTGTCTGAGGGTGCTAAGTTGCCTAAGACTTCCTACCGGTCTAAGAGGATGGTGAAATCGCTCTGGATGGATACGAGAAAATCGATGCATGTCACAACGAGTGCATGTTGTACTACAAAGACGACAAAGATGAAGACGCCTGCAGATTTTGTGGTGCCGATCGCTACAAGGGCAGTGGTAGAGCAAAGTCTGTCGGTGCCAGAAAGCCTACCGATTTGATGCACTACTTGCCGTTGACGCCGCGGTTGCAGCGGTTGTTTATGGTGAAGGAAACTGTAGAAAATATGAGTTGGCATAAGCCGAAACAGACCGAATGAGTGTTGGAACACCCATCTGATGGAGAAGCATGGAAGCACTTTGATCGAGAGTATCCAGATTTTGCTTCTGATCCGCGTAATGTCAGATTGGGTCTCTGCTCCGACGGTTTTACCCCATTCGAACTTTCGGGATCCCAGTATTCGTGTTGGCCTGTGATCGTCACTGCGTACAATCTACCCGCCTTGGATGTGCATGAAGACTCCGTATATGTTCCTTACCGTTATTATCCCAGGTCCGAACAATCCGAAAAGGAACATCGATGTGTATTTACAGCCATTGATTGATGAGTTGAATCAGCTGTGGGAAGTAGGTTCCAACATGTACGATGTATCTAGAAAACAAAATTTTCAGATGCGGGCAGCACTTATGTGGACCATCAACGACTTTTCGGCCTATGGTATGTTATCTGGATGGAGCACGCATGGTCGTCTTTCATGTCCATATTGCATGGACCGCACTAAGGCTTTTCGTTTGAAACACGAAGGCAAATCGTGCTTCTTCGATTGTCATCGACAATTCCTGCCAAAGGATCATCCGTACCGGAGGAACATGAATGCTTTTCGTGCTGGCGTTGTGGAGAAGGCTAATCCCCCGCCAAGGTGACCCGGATACACGATATGGAAAGAGGTAAAAGATTTACCAAGAGCTATTAAAGAACCTTCTACGGGCTACAAGTGTGACGGATTTGGTCGCACTCATAACTGGACGAAGAGGAGTATATTCTGGGATCTGCCATATTGGAGCACCAATATGATTAGACATAACCTTGATGTCATGCATATCGAGAAGAATGTATTTGACAACATAATTAATACTGTAATGGACGTAAAGGGGAAGACGAAAGACAATCCAAAGGCTAGATTGGACTTGGAAGAAATATATAGACGTCCTGTATTGTATTTGATAGAGGACGGGAATGGAAAGTTGAAGCAGCCTAAGATAATTTTCTCACTGGAGAAGGAGGATAAAGTGAGACTTTGTAGGTGGATTCAAGGTCTGAAATTTCCAGACGGATATGTTTCGAACTTGAGAAGATGTGTTGACCTCAAGGAGAACAAACTGATAGGTATGAAGAGCCATGATTGTCACGTATTCATGGAGAGGTTAATTCTGATTGCATTTCGGGAATTCTTACCTCCGGTTGTTTGGGATCCATTGACCGAGCTTAGCATATTCTTCAGAGATCTTTGTTCTAGTAAGTTGCTCGTCGATCGTCTAAAAAAAGCAGGAGAATGATATTGCGGTAAAACTGTGCAAGCTCGAGAAGGTATTTCCTCCTGGATTCTTCGACTCCATGGTGCATTTGCCAATTGATCTTTCCTACGAGGCACGTGTTGGTGGGCCCGTTGGTTATCGATGGATGTACCCGTTTGAGCGGCATTTGAACCACCTAAAGAGGAAGGTGAAAAACAAGGCTCGGGTCGAGGGTTCTATTTTGAAGCCTATATTCTCGAGGAGATTACAAACTTTTGCTCGACGTATTTCAAACCTCATGTTGCTACAAATAGAACGAGGGCTTCGAAAAACGACGACGGTTATCAAGAATCTAATGATGGAATACTGAAAGTATTCAATGCATCCGAAAAGCCTTCGGGGAAAATGAAGAAGAGATATTTGAATGACGAAGAGCTAAGGGCTGCTCAGTTTTATGTATTACTCAATTGCGACGAGGATGAAATGGAGAAGATGGAGGGATAAGTAATTAATGATGAGTTTACGTCATCTCAATGTAATAGTATAAGCAAATATTATTGTACTAATCGGCGGTTGCTTCGTTGTTTTTCAGCAAATATAATGCTGAGTTGAGGTCGGTTAGACGCTACCTAACAGACGAAGCATTAGAACAAGAAATGAGACGTCATTTTCTTTCTTGGTTGAGCGAATATGTAAGCAGCCCGGTAATTACTGACCTCTTTTAATGCAACTGTACAATAAATAACTTACTATCTCTTCTTTGGTATTCAGGTCGATCGTCTAATTTCACCCGATATTGAATTAATTAGAACTCTTGCCAAGGGACCAATTACTTTTGTTAAAATATTGCCAAGTTACTGTGTCAATGACTTTCGGTTCAAGTCGACAAATGTTCCGATCAGAGACAGCTTCATGGATCTTGATTCCACGAATAACAGTCGTTTGTGTATCAAATCTTCGAACTACAAAGACGTCGATCCAGGAAATGATTTCTTTGGTATCTTGTGAGAGATTGTGGAGTTGACGTATAATTATGGCAGAGAACCTGCAAAGATCGTGTTGTTCAAGTGTGAATGGTTCGATCCGACTGAAAATCAAGGTTGAAAAATTGACAAGCATGGTCTTGTGGATATAAACTACAAGCGTAGATGTCAAGGCTACGAACCATTTGTCCTAGCAACTCACGCTCAGCTCGTGTACTTCACAGCTTATCCGAGACGGGGAGCAACGAAGTCTGACTGGTGGGCAGCATGCAAGACTAAAGCTAGAGATACTTTTGATGTTGACAAAAAAGCTTATCAGGAGGACGAGCTACCTCTTGTAACCAATATTGTTGATGTGGACTCCACGAAAGTTACGCATTACACGACACATAATGTAGAAGATGTAGAATTATCCGAAGAGGAAGACGAAGTCGACGAAGGCAAAAATAAAAGTGAAGATGAGGAGGAAGATGAGGTCGAGGAAGACGAACAAGATAATTATTCTAAAGATAATTGAGAGAGACGTACTTTTATTTTCTTATTATGTAGAGTTGGTTTTTATCTAGTCTTGGTTATTATCTGAATGTACTATCTGGACTTAGATGTTTCTTGTAGAATGTACTATCTAAACTTAGATGTTTCTTGTAAAATATACTATCTGGACTTAGATGTTTCTTGTAAAATGTATCATCATATGTTGTCTTGGTTAATATCTTGTCCTTGCTGCACTTTCATATTTCTAGTCTCTATTATTTGTTGTCTTTGTTGTATCTCATCATATGTTGTTATCAGGCATGACAGGTCGTCATGGATCATTCTGCATTTCTCGACATGGGGCACGGGGTACTGATACTGGCAGAGGATAGGGTACTCCTTCGGTACCTACTGGTGGTACTGCTAGAGGACGGGGTTCTTCTTCGGTACCTCCTACTGGTACCGGCTCTGGATCCTCGTCGCCTAGTACTCCTGTGTATCAGACAGTAGCTCCGCCCGCCACAATGCTACATGGCATATCTCCTGGGACGAATAGTTCCAGGCCTGTGACTGCTCCCGAGAGTAGCGTTCCTCCTGCTGATACGACGATGGAGGCAGATAAGCAGATGAAGGAGGCTGCGCCGGCGGCCGACCAGTATCAGGCAGATGATGCCTGCGCACCTCCGGAGGAGACGAGGACGGAGATCTGGACCGATGGTACAAAGTAACTATTTTGGTTTATTATTTTTTCTGTGGTTATCATAAATTAACTTTTCTCATGAATATAATATGTCTGTATAGATATCGTCCCCCGTTGGTACAGAGACGCCTAGGCCAGCTCCAGAGGCAAAATTATAGGGGTCCTTGGATAAACTAATCGGATGCTCCGAACGATAAGAAGGCCTACTGGTTTGCTTGCTTCAAGGTTAAAATAGATTTGCTTTTAACATGAATCATTTGATTTATGCATATTATATATTACTGAAAAATATTTGGTTTGCGTACTCTTCTAGGATATGTTTTTCTATCCATCATTCCGGGCCGAGCTGATCGAGGGGATATTTTCTGCTGTCGCTGCTAAGCAGATCTGCGATGCTATCAATGATCAGAAGGCTCGTGATCGTGCCGAAAAGCCGATCCAAGGTTGAATCACCCCTGATCAGTGGGATACGATGAAGGCTCGATTTAACGAGCTAAGGTACAAGAAAAAGTCCGAGAAGGCCAAGGCGGCTAGGCAGCATGCATCAAAGTGGTGCGGTGGGTCGATTCCGATGACGGAACATTTCCGTCGTCTGGTATGTATTTTTCTTTTAGAAATATTATTTTAATGCAAATCTGATAAATTATTTCTAAGATAATATATTTAATTACAGGTAAGGAAGGTCGATAACGTCGACATGGTGACCGTCTTCCTGGCCACCTATCGGAAGGGCGAAGGCCTTATTGACGAGAGGGCCGAGCTTGCCTATGTAAGTATTACAATACTATTTGTTAATTATAATACTTCGTGTTAATTTTAATATAACTTAGTAAATATGCATGCAAATAAATATTCATGTAGTTAGTAATAATAAGTAATTAATTAGAAATTAGAAATCATAGAGTACTATCCATACTTTCTAGGCCGAGTATCAGAGGCTTGGGGACCGGGCGACTGCTAGTGCACCTACTGCGGGAAAGGCCGGTACTTCCTCGCAGCCCACTCAAGCTCCGTCGGCGGACGAGCTGTGGATGACCGCCGCTGGTAGCCTCCATAGGGGTACGTACTACGGTACGGGATCCTATGGCCCCCTAGTTGCAAGCCAGTCCTCTAGGACATCTCCCGCTAGTGTGCATGGTCCACAGCCATCCCAGGAGTCTGCCCGAGTCTACCAGATGATGAAGTCTCTCCGAGACGAGCTGCTATGATGGATTCAGTACCAGTCTCAGCACCAGTCGGATGAGCCTGCACATATAGTACGATTGGATGCGCTCGATCGCAGCATTATGGAGCTCCGGCATGTGACTGAGCGGACAAAGCGGAGCATCACCGATCTTAGAGCGTCGACGGAGCGCAGTATATTGGATCTGCAGGCATCACAGATGACCATGGACGAGAGGCTGAGATTGGTGCAGGATTCGATGGCTGATAGCAGTGATAGAATGTTATCTACCAAGGATTCATACCACTAGCGACTTGCAGCATTGGAGCGTTATCGTCCTCCGGGTGCGCCTTCATCGTCGTCGACTCCGCCGGTGCCACTGCCTTCTTTATCGACACCGACTCCACCGATGTCACTACCTCCTTCATCGGTGTCGATTTCACAGGAGGACTATGAGCTTTTCTTAGCCCTTCGTCGCGGCGCGCCCCCTCCTGCTCCAGATCCCTAGTAGTCCGAGTTAGGACTGTTTGTATTGAGTGTTTGAGTACTTATTTTTCTTTGTATTTCTTTGTGACACTTATTTGTTTGTGACACTTGTTTGTTGGTTGTATAGATACATAGGTAATTGGTTGTGTAGACCCATGACAATTTGGATATTGGTTTATATATATTGTGTGGACTTTGGTTATTTTATGTTGTTATTCGTTTCATTTGGATGTTAATTTACCGGTGTTGTTGTTCCACCGAAGGGGTCGGCGAACCCAGTGATAAAATGTGCTTGTGTATTGTATTTCAGATTAAACTGCAGGGAGAAAATGATTCTGTGGAAAAAACTGCATATTGTAATTTATTTATTTTTATTTTTTTCAAATTTAGCGACGTTTACCGACGCTTTCCGACGGCACATTGCGTCGGTAGACGTCGCTAAACTAGCATATATTGCCAGGCTACCGACGTATAACGACGTCAGTTTTGTCGGTATGCGTCGCTAAACGTCGGTAGACGTCGGTAAATATCCCAAGATTTTACCTCATTTTCCCAGGATATACCGACGTATAGCGGCATCACAAAACGTCGGTAATGTATACCGACGCATAGCGTCATAAAAAACGTCGATAATTTTCTCAGGGAATATCGACGTATAGCGACATCATAAACGTCGCTATTTCATCGACGAAACGACGGTAAACGTCGGTATATTATCGACGTATCTTTGTGTCGGTAAACGTCGATGTTGGCGATGATCAGCGACGTCTTTCCAAACAGCGACTAAGGTTTTTACGACAAGAGGAAGACATCGCTAAATACGTCGCTAAACTGGTTTAGCGACGTCTTTAGGCATTTTAGCGACGTCTTTAGGCGTCGCTAAAATGACTTATTCTGGTAGTGTGCACACAGTTGGGATGTTAGAAAAATATTTAAGCAAACCTGGGACGTATCACTGGATAGCAGCCAAACAGATTATTTAAGTAATTTATATAGAACAATTGATTATATGCTCTTTATAAAAGATCGAATAATTTCGTGATCATAAAATACACCGACTCCGATGGATACCGAGACAGCATGAGATTCACATTAGGTTATGTTTACCTGTTAGGTGATGAAAATATACCTTGGAAGAGTGTCAAACAGATACTCGTAGCATCCTCTACCATATCAGTAGAGTTTACAGCATGTCGTGAGGCATCCAATCAGGAAATGCAAAATTTTGTCACAAGACTACGCCTACAAGTGGGTATTGAAGGACCACTCAAATTATATAGTGACAATAAATTAGCAGTACTATATTTCAATAACAATAGGAGGACGTATAAGTCAAAGTGTATTGACACAAAGTTCCTAGTTATGAAGGAAAGAATTCAGAATGGTCAAGTGTCCATATAGCACACACTACTAAAATATGCTCAATTGGAGACATAAATTTAGCGACGTTCGATTAACGTCCCTAATTGTGTTCATTAGCGATGTTTCGCTAATAGTCGCTACTAGCGACGAAATAAGCGACGTAACAACGACGTATATTAATTGCATGAGCTAGTCGTCGTGAAACGTCGCTCTGACGTCGCTAATAGCAGCTAATTTAGCTACGATAGTATTAGCGTCGCTAAATTCTAATTATATTCCCTCCCAACGATTCATTTCCTCCTATTTTACTCTCTCACTCTCCCTCCTCCCCTCCTCCGGCGCTCTTACTCTCTCCGGCGCTCACTCTCTCCGATGACTCTCACTCTCTCCGACGACTCTCCTCCCTCTCCGGTACGTGACTCTCCCCCTCCCTCTCTCTCTCTCTCTCTCCGGTTGTTTTGGTTGTTGGTGGTTGGGGGGTGCGGGTGGTTCGGAGGGAGGGTCTGGGGGATGCGGGTGGTTGGAGGGTGTGTGGGGATGGCTGGGGGAGTGGGACAGGGGGGACGAGGGCGGCTGGAGGAGGGGAGCTAGGGTTAGGGTTCGGATTAGGGGTGGGTATGCGTGGGTGGAAGGAAGGGAGCGGAAGGGATGGGGGCAGCTGGGGGAGGGAAGCAGTAGGGGTAGGGGCTGCTGGGGAAGGGGAGCAGGGGGGGTAGCGACGGCTGGAGGAGGGGAGCAGGGGGGTGGGGGCGGCTAGGGGAAGGGAGCAGGGGGTGGGGGCGGCTGGGGGAGGGAAGCAGTAGGGGTGGAGGTGGCTGGGGGAGGGGAGAAGGGGGGTGGGGGCAGATGGGGGGAAGGGAGTAGTGGGCGTGCGGACGGCTGGGGGAGGGGAGGGTCAGGGTTAGGGGTGGTGTGGGGGGGGGGGGGAGGGAAGGTGGGGCTTGGTCAGGGGCACCAATATTGCCGAAAAATCTGATAATTTAGTAATAATAATTTGTTTTTCGACACTGAAAAATGTGATACTCCGATTCGAACACACCGATAGTGCCGATATTTGTAACAAGTAGTTTTGTTGGTTGGTTATTTGGTAACATGGTGATCGGGACATATACTTCCTGTAGCCATTCGACTGGCGAGGCAGATACTATGGTACGACATGGTGATCAGGACATATATATAGTTCCTGCAGCCATTCGACTGGCGAGGCAGAAACTATGTAGCCGTAGATAAAGTTGACTATCCTCCAATCCTCATTCCTCGGCAATGATGATATGACAACCTATCACTATATCTTATATAGTAGTAGATGATGTCTTAGTATTACATTATGTGAGTTCATCTTGATTCTGTTACATTCTTCAGATACAAGATACGATAAGAACATATACTACACCATATGTACAGAACATAGATAATTCACACTAATATATGCTAGAATAAATTTTGGGTTGTGTTCTGAGCCATCCGTTCTCACACTTGGCAAAAAATTGATTTTTTTGTATTTTATCTGCTTTCGAAAATGTACTCAAACGAGATGATGATTCCTTTAGTTAGCTTGCTTATGTTACAGTTATATTATTTGTGAATATCGATCTTACCAGATGGCACCCATGACCCGAGGAGCGGCACGTCGTTTGAAGGAAATAGTGAATGCTGAGGTGGCTCCTCATACTGTTAAGGATGAAGTGGCACCGGTAGCTAGTGAGACCGGAAGTTCTATTCATCCAGCACCGGTAGCTAGTGAGACAGAGAGTTCTATTCATGCAGCACTTGCAATGGACTACATCTCTCCTGCCGCCGTCGATCCTACTTATTCGAGGTGGTTGCGTGATCGTATCACTGAGCGTTTGCGTGAGCTGCGTGGTTCTCATTAGCTATTAGTACTTATTTGTATTGGACTATTTGTATTGGGTTATTTTTGTATTAGACTATTTGTATTGGACTACATATATGAATTAGTACTGTTTCAATCTCTGGATTGTATTGGACTACGACATGGTGATCAGGATATAGTCCCTGCAGCCATTCGACTGGCGAGGTAGAAACTATGTAGCCGTAGATAAAGTTGACTGTCCTCCGACCCTCATCCCTTGGTAATGATGATATGACAACCTATCACTATTTCTTATATAGTAGTAGATGATGTCTTATTATTACATTATGTGAGTTCATCTTGATTCTGTTACATTCTTCAGATACTAGAATGTATACTGCAGAAGAGTACAGACTGACATGAACTGACGCACGAAAAGGAGGAGATCAAAGCTGTAAGAAGTAAAGTTGTGTTTTGGATGTTCTACTCTTGTAAGTTCATGTTCTACTCTTGTAAGTTCTTTGTTCACGAAGCAAGATATAATGAATACAGAACAAGTATCGAGTTTATAACTCTTGTAAGCTCTATACTTAAGTTACGAACTCGATACTTGTTCTGTATTATTTAATTATAGCTTGCTTTATGAACAAAGAGTTTACAAGAGTTCTTTTTCCAAAGCACAACTTTTCTTGTTCTAGCTTAGAGCTCCTTATTTTCATGCGTCAGTTCATGTCGATCTTCACTTTATGCAGTAACTTCCTCCAATTAACCTCCCTCTCTTGGCAATGATGATACGACAACCTATATTGATTCTGTTATTATAGTAGATGATGTCTTAGTTTTACATTATGTGGGTTCATCTTGATTCTGTTATATCCTTCAAATACTAGATTCGATAAGAATATATACTACACCATATGTACAGAACATAATGATCCACACTAATGTATGCTAGAATGAATTTTGGGTTGTGTTCTGAGCCATCCGTTCTCACACTTAAAATAGATATGAATTTATACTGTGAGAGCGCCGGAGATAGTAAGAGCGCCGGAGGGGGGGAGGAGAGAGAGTGAGAGAGTAAAATAGGGAAAAATGAATTGGTGGGGGGAATATAATTAGAATTTAGCGACGTTCATACTAACGTCGCTAAATTAGTCGCTATTAGCGACGTTTCGCGACGACTAGCTCATGTAACTATGTAGCCGTAGATGAAGTTGACTGTCCTCCGACCCTCATCCCTCGGCAATGATGATACGACAACCTATCACTATATCTTATATAGTAGTTGATGATGTTTTAGTATTACATTATGTGAGTTTATCTTGATTCTGTTATTCTTCAGATACTAGATACTAGATTCAATAAGAACATATACTACACCATATGTACAGAACATAGATAATTCATACTAATGTATGCTAGAATGAATTTTGGGTTGTGTTCTGAGCCATCCGTTCTCACACTTAAAACACATATGAATTAGTACTGTGTGTCAATCTTTGTTTTTGTATTTTCGACGAGCCCAGGGATTGGATTCTGTATTTTGTATTTTGGATTCTGTATTTTGGCTCCAGCTCCAGCTCTATTTGCATTAATCTACGGTAAGACATGGTGATCAGGACATAGTCCCTGCAGCCATTCGACTGGCGAGGCAGAAACTATGTAGTCGTAGATATAGTTGACTGTCCTTCGACCCTCATCCCTCGGTAATGATGATATGACAACCTATCACTATATCTTATATAGTAGTAGATGATGTCTTAGTATTACATTATGTGAGTTCATCTTGATTCTGTTATATTATTCAGATACTAGATACGATAAGAACATATACTACACCATATGTACAGAACATGGATGATTCACACTAATGTATGCTAGAATGAATTTTGGGTTGTGTTCTGAGCCATCCGTTCTCACACTTGGCAAAAAATCGAATTTTTCGTATTTTATCTGCTTTCGAAAATGTACTCAAACGAGATGGCACCCGTTCTCGCAGATGGCACCTAAGACCCGAGGATCTCGCTTGAGGGAGGCATAGATGGCTGTGAAAGAGGAGGTGGCTCCAGCTCCAGAGGGAAGTTCTACCGAGAGAGCTACTCCAGAAGTAATTCCTAAAGCCGAGGGAGCAGTGAAGGAGGAGGTGGCACCACAGGGCAGTTCCACCGGGAGTTCTTGTCATCCATCTCCTTTGGATATTGATCTGGCTGCCGCGGATCCTACTTATGCGCGCTGGCTGAGGGAGTTCTATCTGCCCCAGCATAGACGACAGTAGATACATATATTGACTGGATTTATTTTGATGGATATATCTCATCTGGATATTATGATGGATATTTGTTTTGATGGATATATCTCCTTTTGGATATTGTGATGGATATTTATTTTCTTGTGTGTGAAGTATATTGTTATAGCTTGCTGTGTGATGCATATTATGATGTATAATTGTTTGTGTGATGTGTGATGTATATTGTGATGTTCCGAGAGGCTTGAGGAGACGACTAATTATTTTTGGTCTATTCTGGATTGTTTTGTGCGGGCCGGTGTTGAGTGTTCCACCGATGGGGTCGGCGAACCCAGGGATTAGATTCTGTATTTTGGATTGTACATTTGCATTCTGGATTCTTTTTTTATTATTTTTTCTTACTTTAGCGACGTTTTTAGCGACGTTTATATTCGTCGCTAAACTTTAGCGACGAATATAAAGGTCGCTAAAAATATCGCTAAAGTGTTGACGTGGCAAGTAATCTGATGCCACCACATCGTCGCAAGAATGTCGCTAATGTGTTGCTAATCGGCGATCACTTGAAAACGTCGTAAATAACGTCGCAAATTAGCGACGTTATAAACGTCGCTAACTAACGTCGCCCTAGCGACATTTTGCGACGTTTTCTCGATTAGTGACACGCTTTTTTCGTCGTTTATTGCACGTCGCTGAAAACGTCGCTAATTTAGTTTAGCGACGTTTTGGCCTAGTTTAGCGACGTTTTGGAACGTCGCTAATCTGACAAATTTTTGTAGTGACATATGACAACTCCATGTTAGCGGATTCGTTCAAAAAATTGTTACTACACAATGTCTTTCATGAGAAGTACACTGCTCATATGTGTGTTATATTATTTGAGGATATGACAATATATAGGATTTTGTATTTTATGTATTTTGGTGCTATATATTTATATTTGGACCCATTTACATAGTTAAGTATTTTGAATATTTTTCTGATCAGATATATGAAAAATTCAATTCATTTTATTTTTACTATGTTAAAATATTGATCTCATTAAAGTAAAGAATGGTCAATTGGAAATAGATATGTATTGATCACATTACGTGTAATTTTTCTGCTACGCATTCATGATTGATGTCACGCCCCGGTCCCGTAGGACCGATCGTCTTCGCTAAGGCGTGATGCCGCACGAGCCTAGGTTGCACTCGTGCAAGACTAAGTCCAGAAACGGCCGATTGAAGCTAGGCCACAGAGTCGCACAGAGTGTACCCGTTTGTCGCGGAAAGTAAATGAGCACAAATTGAAACAAAATTAATAGTCTTTATTGATATTCAAGAAGTAGTACAAGCGACGTTATCCCGAGATACAATTCACTCAAGCTCCCTCTCTCTCTCTCTCGAAACATAAAAGGCATGCCAAGTGGCTTACAAGATGGAATGATTCATGGCGATATTCTGATACATTATGTCTCGTATATGGTGCTTTAGTTCCTTTGCAACGCTCCAGACTTAGCTCCGCTCTTCAGCACGTTTGTGGGAATTCTTTGCACCCGACGTGGTTCTCCCGCACCCTGCAATCAGACTATGTGGTTATTAGTACATTGTTATGCACTGGTGGGGAGGCTAGCTCGCCCATTCGTTATCATTATCAAACACGTTCATTTTACTTTTGTGCTCCATCTATCATTTGTTGTCTTACTAATCTTACCTTAGGATCAGTTTCATGGCATAACATTCAAAGTCTATCCCGTGTTATAATTTTCAAGTGTCGTATAAGTAAAACATGCGCAACTTACCATACTTACCGTATGATCATCCATGTCCAAAGTAAACCAAGTTAGCCAACATATTATGCATTACAAATTGACAGGTTTGCATAAGTATCCAAAAGTGTACAGGCGTATTCTTGCCTCAGGTAGTAGCGCGTCATAGGTGTCACGCCCCGAGTCGACAAACCGTTCGTCTCCGGTGTTGTTATGCCGAATCGATCGTCCTTGCTAAGGCGTGATGCCGTACGAGTCTGGAATTTGTACTCGTACAAGGCAAAAATATTACGTTGATTATTATATTAAGACACCAAGTTAAAACTTCACAAATCACATCAAATTGAGATGCAGTATAGGAAGATAGAAATATATTTTTCATTCATAGCTTGCAAAGAAGTGCAAGTCGTAATTACATTGGATGTCGTTGCGGCTACATTGACTGAAAACAAAAGAAATATACTCGACAAGCTATCTGAACTAACACTTGTGGTTTCAGACATTCGCCCCTTTATACATAAGCCTTCGATTGAATTGGCTTCAAAATACTTCAGGATAGAAAGAGCTTCAAAATGCCTCTCCATACTTCAGCTTCAGTTTAGAGCTCCAGTCGAACCTGGGGAATTGGGGGAGGGGTTTAGCACACTTGCTAAGTGGACGAGACGAACCCACTCATCTAAACCGACTCTGATTGTTAAGGTAGGCATGCTTTAGAGTTTTTTTCTATTTAGAACTAAATGTATTTAGTTCATGTCGATAGCCATCTTTGAGGTAATAAAGCATACAATAAAATATAGCAATTTATCACAGATCTTACCACGGCTGTGCTCGTCTCTGCATAAAAACATAGATAATACTTACTACCTGCATTAGACAATAGGTGAGCATGCTACTATCTTATATGTGCGGTCACTGGTGTTACACACCACTTGGGACTATCTCAACGGTATTTCGTCCCGTTCAGTCTAGGTTACAAGCCTGACTGACGGTCCCGCAATGCATCAGTACCGAAGCACGATTATTCATTCCCCCTAGGTCTATTCGATACCGATGCCCCGAATACCAATTCGAGGAAAATCAAACTTGTGCACAAGCTGTCCATGACCATGCCAATGCGTGAACAGTTTAATATATGCAAATAGATTTGTATAACGCGGACAGTATTGAAAGACATTATCATTTCTCCCAACTCATGCAATGATTCATTTTTTCCAAAGCCGTACTCCCGATTTAGCGTCCCGCAGGCACCAAATTGTCTGCGGCATCATAACCCACGATCGACGTTTCATATTATTTTGTAGCACGTAAAATAATATTTCTTTTTACTAGAACCTTAAACTTTCTCGTTTGTGTGCGAAACTTGTATTTTCAGAGTAGATTACTCTAAATTGATACATTTTTCTCGAGTTCTTGATCTTAGTGGATCGACATGCATTTAACTTGGCATCGTCGATTTGAATAAATTTGAGGCAAAGGAATTTCATTTGTGGGACTGAGTAAAAAAGAAGGGGTCGAATCATCCACCAAGTTCTTTGATCGTGCCGACCGTCGAAGCACTTCGTAACGTTCAAGCTTTAGTTACGCGAGCTCCTGCAATGGCACCAACACTTAGTTAGGATTCTTTCTTTATTCCTTCGCTTCAAAATTCGTAGATTGTATTCAGAAAATGACGCAAAAGTACTTTCATCAAAACCAAGTGACAAAAGCTCCAAGAAAACCATACAACAGTCCGGTCCCGTCGAAGGGACTCTTATAGAGCTCACTCGTCGCGATACAGCCCACTGCATCTAGGACTTATTTCAACAGAAGTCGTTCCATTAGTTGGATCGATTCTCGTAACATCTGTCCAAATTGATTTGATCGATGCCGTAAGGTGTTATCGTTTACCAAGCTCAGCGATCGAGTCAGATGGCCATCTAAGTTTCCGACCGATCTGACTCGGCGTAAACATATTATGATGTTCGTTGCCTATCGAAAGCGGGGCACTACAGTAGGCGTGTTTCTAACTCATTTGTATGAAGTACTCTAGTTCATTTGTTGTGTTATATTCAAGCCTGTTTGGAAGACGCTTCGTTCAGTTCCACAGTTGTTCAGCTTGCTCAAGTTGTCAGGATGTGTTATACTCAATTCTTGTTTAGATATGTTTCATTCAGTAACATAGCATGTTCAACTAGTCAGATTTACTTGTTTCAATGCAAGGTCTCGTATGCGGATTGCCGCAATCGAGCCAACTTAATCTATATGCATCGGTCGCTGGCACCATAAGCCATTTGGACATGTTTCTCTTTGTATTCACATCTATCAAGCGTGATGGCTGGTACATCTTGATAGTCTATGTAGTACCCGAACTTACGTCTCTTGTGTGCCCGAGCCCACACACGAGTCACCCGTAAGCCATGATTCTGCCACTACCAAAATACAGCGCTTTAGCGACGGATATTTAGCGACGGATGTATTCCATCGCTAATAGTGACGGACTACAGACGAAACAGCGATGGTCTTCCGTCGAATTGCAGCCAATTATTTTTTTTAATTTTAGGGGTAAATCTCGGTCGGAAATCCGTCGCTATATTGTCGCCTAGTTGTCAATATTTTGCGATAAAATGTTAGAAAATATTGGCGCAAAATTTGGCGACCATATAGCGACGGATTATCCTGTAGAAGCATAAAATAAACTTCATAGACCAAGTCAAAAAAATTGAGAATTTTACGCAAAGTCAGACTCTACGCAAGGCTCATTAAAGGACTCTATTTAAGTCAGATTCAAATTCTACGCGAGCTCTTTTACGCAAAAGCTATACTCAAACTTTACGCGAGGGCGACAGGCTGTCAGACTACATTTAATGCGCGTGATATTGATCTGATAGAATGATTTTCTCACAGAACAGTGCACAGAAGCCGAGAAGATTTTTTTACCAAATCCAACGCTTGTCGTTTAGTGTGCAGATGGGCTACTTTACGCTCAAGAGACTGCTTCTTTTACGCATAAAAGCTATTCGAGCTTTTACGCTTAAGGCTTTTGTGTGCATAGAGTTTATTTGAGCTAATTATACGCTCAAGGCAACTTTTCAGCCACTTTACGCAGGAAGTCTATTTTGGGTTATTTTACGCCCAGTCTGCTACTTTACGCAGAAAGTTTGTTTTGGGTTATTTTTACGCCCAATCTTTTCTGGCTATGTGAGAACGTGGTCTGTATACGTGGCTTTCATGCCACACTTATCGAGGAACGTGTGTACGTGTCTCTCCGTATTGCTGAAGTTGTGGGACATGTGTCACCTTGCGTAGAGATCAAAACTCTACATGGGACACGAGTCATCACGCGTAGAGGTTGATTTTTATCGTGGGTGACAGTTACTTGCGTAGAGACCCAATTATGTTTCTTTTTATGCACAGAGGGTTTAGTCTATAAATAGACTTATTTTTTATACAAGACATGATAAAAAAAGAGATATACAGAATAGGAGATTCTGAGAAAACTCATACTTTCAGAGTGATATTCCCAGAAGCATTTCTTCAACTTTTTCTCTAGAACAGGGTGAAGCAAAGAAGGAAAGCATTCGACTGTGCCATCAGTGCCGTTGTTCGATACCTTTCTGGCGACTTAGTTCTTCCGAATGTTCATCTTCCTCAAGCAGTTCTCTTTGTCATCATCGTGTGGTCCAAGGAACAAAGTGATCGCTCTCAGATCAGACTTCCATAGCAATACTTCCCAGAAATAATTTATACTTTTATACTTTTTCTAGTTTTCTTTCAAAAGCCAATTTTAGGCATTTTGTTAAGTGAAACAAAATGGCGACTCTGCTGGGGATCGACTTTCTCCTCTAACGAGAAAGCAATTGCTCAATATGATGATGTGTCGGTCGAATCGACAAAGAAGACTCTGGTTATTCACTTCGACCAGACTGCTTACGAAGAAATGCTTCGAACTAGGGGTAGTACTCGCTACTCCAATGTTCAAAAATCTCAGAAGGTGCAAAAAGTTTGGATTCCTAAGTCCAAAGCATCCTCTGATCTCCCTGTTGTCTCCAAAGGCAAAGGAATGCTTCCCACTCCTGTTGTGGAGGCTCCCATCTGTGACGAGGCAGTCTCTACTTCAGTGTTGCGCCCCATACGTAAAAATCAGTCTCCCGTCTGTGGCGTGGTAGACACCCAAGTTTTACGCTCTGCGCGTAAAAGTCAGTCTCCCGTCTGTGACCTGGTAGACACTCAAATCTTGCGCTCTATGCGTAAGGGTAAATCTCCCGTCTATGACATGGCAGATGTTCATGTTTTACGCTCTACGCATAAAGGTAAATCTCCTGTCAGTGACATGGTAGATAAAGTTCACAATGATGCCTTTGCATCTAAAGTGAATTTACTTACACGTATGCAGCGTAAAAACAAGAATTCTATTGTTGGTAAAACTTTATTTTTTTACCAACAACCTTCTTACACTGCTTTACGTAAGGTACCAAACCTACAAATTACGCGTAATGCTGATAGAGCTCTTTGTGCACAAAAATCTCAGGATTTATGTACACAACTCCAGGCGCATAAAAATGCATAGTTTGGTTCTGCTAATGCAGACAGTAATCTTCTTTATACGCAAGGGACTAAACGTTTCTCTGTCCCAAATATAATAAAGAAGACAACTCTTTCTACTCCTTCTGATTTACGCGAGTTGCTTGTACAAAAGCGTAAAAACAGAAAATCTCTTGTGATACTCCCCAAAGAAAATCATCATAGTGAGTATCATCAGATTGTAATCAAATGTTGTTGTTCGGCTTCTAAACGGTCAGTTTTTGACCGATTAAGCTATAATATGCCTCAGCAACAAGTTGATGATCAAGAACATGAGTTGTCATATGCATCAGTCAATATGGCATCTCATATCAATAGAGGACGACGTCCAAGACGCAATTCATCCCGGACTCCAAGCCAACAACAATTCAACCGACTCCTTGATACTTTTGAAGGAGTATATCAGCATACTCGTTCAAGAAGTCAAAGATCGTTGCAATCTTCAGATTCAGAAGCTGGGGGTACCCAGTCTTTGGAGTCAGAAACTGATTGCGTTGATTCATACCTCTACACATCTGTATGTTCAAGGAAGGCTGAATCCTATGCTATCGAAGATGAATCGGAGATGTCAACTGTTAATACAGAACGTCTCTCTGCAGTTGAGCAATCACTGAAGGACATGCTTGCCATGATGCAAACTATGTATCAAATAATAATAACTCAGCAAACTGTTCAGCCGGCAGTAGTAACTCCGGTGCAGGTAGCAGCACAAACTCAAGATAGTCAAGGGGTTGATGTAACTTTGAATAATCTTAGTCAAGAGCCTGCTGTCAATAAAAATTCTACGTCCCCAGATCCTCTCATTCTAGAAGATGTACCACCTCCGGTGGGAGTTACGGTACATCCAGCAACTATTCAATCGAATGTGCTTCCTCAAACTAGTGATGCTATTCAAGCAGTGCGTGAGCTAAAAGCACATTTTGAAGTTCTGAAGCACAAGGATCAGCTCCAGAGGTTAGGGATTAAGCAACCTTATCCTCCTCATTAGAATGATGTACCCTTTCCTCCAAAGTTCAAGCCACAATCGATGGTGTTATTTGATGGAAAGGCCTCTCCTAGTCAATATATTAATTATTTTGATATTATGACTGTACATTTGCAAAAGAATAATGCTCTTCTCACCCGAGTTTTCATCGGGTGTTTGACGGGTTTAGCATATGACTGGTATCGCAGTTTACCTGACAATTGCATATCGTCTTTTGACGAGTTTAAAGCAATGTTTCTCTCCCGTTTCTATGAAAGAGGCATGGACATGAATATGTCATCTTTGATAGAGATTAAACAGAAGGAGAAGGAAGATACTCGAACGTTTATCGAACGTTTTTGACAGGCAACTTTGAAAATGCCTCCTGGTATGCCAGATTCAGCATTGATTGATACATGCAAAATGAATCTGCGACCAACTATTGCTATCTTTACAGGCTCTCAATTCACAGATTGGGCCTCGTTCATTATAGCAGCAGTTTCAGCCGAGACCAATGGTAGGTTGGCTCGTGAACATGGGATGATCTTTGCCTCAAAAGACAAAGGAAAGAAAGTCTCTTCAGGTAATAATTTTGGCAATCGCAATGGGAAAGGGAAGGAAACCTTAGTGATGATTCTTTCAAAACCCAAAACGATGCAAAATAATCCGAAGACTTCTAAGCCAAAAGAAGAATACTCTTTTGATGACAGTGATATCCCAGAGATATTCTAATATCTTGTAAAGAGTGGCAAACTCCAGATTTCAGAGCCAAAAAGACCCAATCAGGTGAATCTAACTGACAATCCCAAGTATTGTATCTATCATAGATACATAAATCATCCAACCAAGACTTGCTATGTCTTAAAAAAGAAAATCTAAGAGTTGATAAATGCTAATGCCATCGCTTTAACCAATGATGAGCATACAGTCACAACTAATATGATTTCTCTTCAATTTGGAGGTTTTCCTCCACATCAAGTCCCCGATGAGATTGTCCCAATTCATAAGGCAACAATGAAGATTGTGAATCTCCCGCCTATTAGAGAGCAAAGTGAAGGACTATTGCCTCTTATATTAAAAAATGGTGAAATCATGTGGATACACCCTGAATTAGTACCTGAAATGGAAGATGAATGTAAAACTTCAAAATCCAAGAAAGGTCGAAAAGTCAAAACCTGCAATATAATTTCTCATGTTGTTACTCCAGATCATGATAATTTGGATCATCTTTGGGACGGCATTCCTCTGGAGGATAGGCTGAGGGGTTTGAATATATACCCTCCAAGTTTGGCTCCTCCTACCAAACTCAAACTTACTCATCGGCAATGGTTAGCAATGAATAGTGTCCCCTTATACAGGGCACAACAAGTCTTTGCTGCTTATGAGAAAGCTCCAGTAGGGATTTTTCCTCCTGCCCCGAATACCCTTACTCCTGTAACTGTATAGGTTTTTTCTCCTC
The DNA here is from genome assembly GCA_029216955.1 of Iris pallida. Classification (NCBI taxonomy): domain Eukaryota; kingdom Viridiplantae; phylum Streptophyta; class Magnoliopsida; order Asparagales; family Iridaceae; genus Iris; species Iris pallida. The sequence continues at coordinate 10,760,856 of JANAVB010010799.1, forward strand.
CTTCCTTTGTTGAACCATCTATTGAAAGTCTACTATCCACTCACATATATAGTCAACAATCAGTCCATCTCATGAAAAAGATGGGCTATGACTTTCAAAAAGCGGAAGGCTTGAACTATGATAAAGGAATGCGACTTTCTTTACAAATTTAAGGTCAAAAATCTACTGTTGGATTGGGATTTGAAGTCCCTCATAAAAATTCTCGCAAGAAAAAGACTAAGGGAAAGAAGACTAAAACCTGTAATATGGTAATTCATTCTCCTGAGTCTGAAGAAGAAACCTTTGCTGGTACGAGATCTGGTAAAGAATACCACAAAGATTATGAGAGAACTTCCAAAGAAGCAGAGGACGTTGCTGAAACACTACCAGCTCAACCATCTCATGTTCCTGCTGGACCTTCTAAACCATCTGTGGTTGAGAAAGGGAAACAGAAAGCAGTACGCTTTGACGTCCCGCTGAAGTCTGCTTCAAATCAAGGGGTGGTGATGAAACCCTAAAAATTTTATATTCTAGCCCAATTGGCTAATACTCCGGCTAGACTCTCTATCTTTGGGTTGCTTCGTCTTTCTAAAGAAAGTAGAGAAACTTTGAGCGAAGCTTTGCTACAAGCAGATTCATGCTTAGCTCAACTCAAAAGTCCTGACATATACCGGTCTTGTGTCCTCAATGTCATAGTGTGATGGAATGAATTCCTAACATTACCTTCACACAAGATATGCTATTGAAGCATAATAAACACGATAGACCTCTGTGTTATACAGGGTATATCGATTCTACTGAAATTGATAGGATTTACATTGATCCTGGGTCCTCCATTAGCATTATTCTTCAGAGTATGCTATGACCCTTGAGAATTCCTACTAGTGATTTGACTTACACTAGTACAATAATAGTTGGTTTCAACTCTGGAAAGAGTAAACTATTGGGGAAGATTCGTCTGAAGATTCAAATAGGTGATCTTCGAACTATGGCGACCTTTTATGTTATCAACTCAGATGTATCTTACAACATCCTTCTTGGAAGACCGTAGATACATGAGCATAACATTGTGCCTTCAACTCTCCACCAATGCTTCAAGTATGTAGATTCTCAAGGAATTGTGAAGATTGAATTTACAGATATCAATCCATTCAAAGGTGTCAAAGCTTATTTCTCTGATTCAATACTCTATACACAGGAAAATATGAAAGAGATCTCAGATATAGCCGAAGATCGATCGCCTCCAGAAGATCAAGCACCTCCAGAAGATCAACCTTTGAAGAATAAAGTCAAAGGTCGAATCCAACCCCAACCTGTCAATGACGAACCTTTGTTGATTAAGGTTAAAGGAAGAACTCGAGCTTCGTCTGAGGAATCTATGAGAATTCTAGTTAAGAGCCAAGTTCAACCTCTCATGATTAAGGTCAAGGGACGTACTTCCCGTACAAATGATCCAGAACCACTGATTATCAACCTTGGCAAGTCTACGCTGAAGACGGATGACGATCCTCTAATGATCAATCCAAAGCGTAGTAGTCAGTTTGTAAATGATATAAATATTGATCATTCTGTACTTTCTCATATTAATGAAGATTTTCTTTTAGAGTATATGGCTGTCAAATTTATTGAAAGAATGACTTTATCTGCTGATAATCAAAGTCATCAACATAAAAATGACATAAATACAGAGAAAACCTTATATATTAATCATAAGGAAAATTCTTTTCCTTCTCATGTCGATGTTGGACCTTATGCTCAAAGGTCCCTAACATCTTCTCCTTATCTTCTACCTGTAGCCTCTTCATCACAAGCTTGTGTAACTTATAGACGTCACAAAGAATCTTATTTTGTGATCCCGTCTGATAAGAAAAAAGCGCCAAATTGTGTTTGGCTTAGCTAGAAATATTCCTGTTACTCAGACAGATGATCTCATAGAAAAAGATAAAGAAAGAATCAGAATTGACAAATATAGTCAACAATCTCTTAAGATTATCCAGAATATGGGATATGATTTGAAAACTATGCAAGGTCTCACTCAAGGCAAAAGTAGACGGTTACCATTATGTGGTGATCTATTTTACCAGAAAACTCGTCATGGGTTGGGATACGATCCATCCCACATGTTTAATGAAGATATACAAGAAGAATTTTCTTCCAGTTTTTCACAATCCTCAGATTTTGAAGAAATACAGTTCATCGAATCTGATACATCCTACATCTACAAAGAAGATATGGAAGAAGAATTTTCTTCCAATTTTTTACAATCCTCAGATTCTGAAAGAAACCATTATGTTGAATCTGATTACGTCTTCTCCGTCAACATGGTTCAAACAGATGGTGAATCTGAGTCATTAGAAAATGACCCTTGGACACAATAAATGGACACTCAATAGGAGCTTCGTTTTGAACAGCGACAACCACCTATAGAAGATGAAATTGTCCAGATTGATGTTGGAGACGGAACTACGTCCAAGCCGATATTCATCAGTAAAAACCTTTCTGAACATGAAAATGAAGAGTTGATAAAACTGATTAAAAAAATATATTGATATCTTTGCATGGAGTTATGAGGATATGTCGGGTCTAGATCCTAAAGTAGCTACTCATAAACTCAATATTCTTTCTAATGCCAAACCTGTAAAATAATAGCAGCGGCATTTTCGACCAGATATGATGGATGCAATTGAAGCAGAAGTCAAAAAGCTGATTACATGTGGCTTTGTTCGTGAAGAACAACATCCAGACTGGGTTGCCAACATTGTACCTGTCATGAAGAAGAATGGAAAAGTTCGAGTTTGCATAAATTTTTGAGATCTTAATGCAGCTTGTCCAAAAGACGAATTTTTACTTTCGATTACTGATGTCATGATAGATAATACATATGGTTTTGAACGCATGTCTTTCATGGACCAATTTTCAGGATACAACCAAATTAAGATGCATCCAGAGGATGAAAAGCATACTGCTTTTCGTACACCCCTTGGAGTTTACTGCTATACGGTTATGCCGTTTGGTCTGAAAAATACTGGTGCTACGTATCAACCGGCCATGAGCAATATCTTTCAAGAACATCTACGAAAAATAGTTGAATGTTATGTGGATGATATTGCTGTCAAAAGTCGATTAAAAGATGATCACATTCAAGACTTGAAGACAGTATTTGAGTTGATGCGTCAACATCAACTAAAGATGAATTCCACTAAGTCTTTCTTAGGGATTTCCAGTGGCAAATTCTTGGGATTTGTCATCACTTCTCAAGATATCCATGTTGATCCTGATAAAATCAAAGCAATTCTTGAAATGCGTTCTCCACGTAATCTGAAAGAACTCCGTGGTTTCCAAGGTCACATTGCTTATATCAGGAGATTTATATCCAATCTTTCTGGGAGATGCCAACCTTTTTCTTATCTATTAAAGAAAGGTGTATCATTTGTTTGGGATGAAGCATGTCAAAAAACCTTCAATGACATCACGCAATACCTTACAAATCTACCTGTTCTGGTACCTCCAGTAGTAGGAAGACCATTTTTGCAATATGTTCGAGTCTTAGATCATTCTCTTGGTGCTCTTCTTGCACAGAAAAGTGATAAGGGTCATGAACAGAAAATTTATTATCTTAGCCGAATGATGGTTGGAGCTGAACACAGGTATACTCCTGTGGAGAAAGAATGTCTGGCCTTGGTTTTTGCCGTTCAAAAGACACGACATTATGTGTCAGGACAAACTATCCATGTCATATCCAGAATAAATCCTATTCGGATATTGATGAGAAAGCCGAGTATTCTTAACTCCAGGTTAGCCACCTGGGCAATGTTGCTTACTTCTTATGATATGGTTTATGTACCTCAAAAATCAGTAAAGGGTCAAGCATTAGCTGATTTCTTAGCAGCTCACCCTATACCTGAACCTCTAAGCTATATGAGGACATTCCAGATGAAGTCGCGGATTTCAACATGACTTTGAGGGATGACATTTGGCAACTATATTTTGATGGAGCTTCGCGGGTTAGACCTAAAGGCAATATTATCTCCGGAGTAGGCATCGTCTTGGTCTCTCCTGATAAAATGGTTATATATCGTGCTTATTCTCTTAATAAACTATGTTCCAATAATGTGGCAGAATATAATGCTCTGCTAATTGGTCTCCAAGTAGCAAAACAATTGGATATTGAGTTCCTGGAAGCTTATAAAGATTCTCAACTGATTGTTAATCAGGTCAGAGGGACATATGAAGTCAGAAATCCTGATCTTATTCCCTATCATCAAGTGATAATCGAATTGGTCCTTTCATTCAAAGGATTCTTCATCGAATTTGTACAACGTTCTCAAAATTTGGAAGCTGATGCTCTTGCTAGTTTAGCTGCAGACTTAGTTGTTCCAATCAGAAGGCAATACACCATTACTTTGTTGGATAGATATCTATTATGTATCAAGAATAATTTGCATATCGAACAAAGTTATACTACAGAATCAAATTCTCAGCAAAGGGATTGGAGAAGTCCATTTATTGATTATTTGGTTCATAGGATTTTACCTGAAGATTCAAAAGAAGCTGTATCAATTAAAAGACGATCATTTCGATTCTACTACGATTTTTCTTTAAATATGTTATATCGTCGTTCTTATGATGGACTTTTGCTGCGTTATCTCTCTGAGAGTGAAGCTAAATAAACACTCCGTGAAGCTCATGATGGTGTCTGTGGTGCTCATCAACCAGGTCCAAAATTACAGGACCGTATTCGAAGAATGGGGTATTATTGGCCTTCCATGATAGCAGATGTTGTGGATTATGCCAGACGGTATAAAGCATGTTAGATTTATGCTGATTTTATTCATCAACCATCTGAATTCTTACATCCTACGGCAGCTTCTTGGCCTTTCGAAGCTTGGGGCATGAATATTATTGGTCCGATTAATCCTCCTTCTATTAAATGACATCGGTTTATCCTGACCATAACGGATTATTTTTCTAAATGGACGGAAGCGGTTCCCCTTGTTGAAGTAAAAATATCTAATGTGGTTAGCTTCATTAAATAACATGTCATTTATCGTTTTGGGATTCCCTGAAGGATAATTCATGATAATGGACCACAATTTGCCAGTCAGGCATTTTATCGATTCTGTGATAAGAATCGGATCCAAAATCTAGCTTCTACAGCTTACAATCCAGCTGCTAATGGTTTGGCCGAAGCTTTCAACAAGACAATTATTAAACTTCTCAAAAAGTTTGTCTCTTCTAATAAACGTGATTAGAATGAGAAACTTGGAGAATGTTTATGGGCTTACCGAACGATAGTCCGAACTCCTACTGGTTTTACACCATTCTCACTGGTTTACGGATGTGAGGCCATTCTTCCACTGGAAATTCAGATTCCATCTCTTAGAATAGCCATTGCTAATGAGCTAACCTCAGAGAATAATGATCGCTTACGGCTCCAAAAACTTGAAGGATTGGACGAGAAGCATCTTCAAGCACAACAGTACATCGAGTTATATCTGTCACGCCCCGATCCGGAAAATTGCTCATCCTCGCTAGATTTTATCCGAATCATCGTCCTCAGTGGGGCGTGATGCCGCACGAGCCTGGAGTTGCACTCGTGCAAGGCAAGATAACGGTTCACATAGTGATTATCTCAAATTCGTAATATAAGCAGCGAAAGGAAATAAAGTATAACATAAGAATCTCTTTTATTGATTATGAATTGAAGATTACAAAGGCTCTGAATAGCCCAACGTATATGCCAATTGGCTACAATGCTCATGATCTCTCTAGCTCACAAAGGATTACATTGTTCCATATATTATGTCTCTTTATAGCCACCAAGTAGTCTTCGGCCGAACATCTCCATGTCGCAAGTCCGAACGCCTATGCGGTAGCTCCTCTTGAACGCCAAGGACTCCATGCCTCGGCACGTCCAAGCCAAGCTCCGCCCCGAGCCGATCATAACCTGACCTGCACATAAACTAGTGGGGGATTAGTGCTTTCGTCCTCGCTTCGCACTGATCAAGACCCGCTCGCACCCAAACCAAACACTAAATATCTTTAGTAAAACATGCATCATTATTGGTGATATTTCTACTTAGCCTTAGGATCAGTTTCATGGCAATACTCATGCATAGAAACTTATCATAATGTGTCCGATACCATGTTCCTGTAACAGATACAGTTAGACATAATCTGAACATAAACATAATGATCGTGCGCATCTCCGTCCCTTTTCGCCTAGCCTGCAATGGTCAGAACTTACATAACCAATCATACGATTCGTCAAACCAACCAACCATAAACTTAGACATATGCATAAGGGTGGCAGGCCCTGTGCCTGCATCCAACTCTCATCTCAGCCCACCGGCCCTATCTATATGAAGGTCACGGTGTTTCGTACCGTAATGGACTTGGCATCTCTTATGTGTAAGCCTACGATCGCTTCGATACGGGTTGCTAGCCCAATATCCAAAGGATCCCAAACTTACGGATATCATAGTTTATCACAGCACTGGACGGTCGTAATCCGTCCGAATGTTGTGCACCATAAATACCACACATAATTCCCTCCTAGGCCGAACGGTCCCGGTGCCCTAGCGTAACCGTCCGAGGGAAGCCGTACCCGTGCACAGGCCATCCGAGTCCATTGACCATGCAATACGCGCCATAGCATACAAGTCATATCGTCCAACCAATCTCGTGTTCCATAAACATAGTCTCGCACCATAAGCATATCCGCGTCTCATAAACATAATCCACCATCTAAATGGGGAGCTCTGTCGGCGTTATGCCCCAACATATCCATATTGATGCACGACGTGCAACGGCTTAGTCATCTCATACTCATATTCGGCGCACACCATTCGTAAGTCATTCTCAAAGCCTAGTTCCGTAGTTACTTAGTTTTCGTACACGAGGGCACGCTCAGCACCGTAATCCATGTTCTACGCCTAGTGTTCAATGTTCTCGGAGCCGTGCATATGATGCACATCTCAATATCGTCTTTCAATGTTCTACCATCATTGCCCTACCGCGACCCGTACACTTGATGCACGTCGCTTCGATTGTTCAATGTTCAATGTTCAATGTTCTACCTTAGTGTTCAACGCATATTAAGACACTTAATCGTCGAGCCACGCTCGCTAACTCGATAACATATTACGCATACAATGATATCTCTTATTAGACGTGAAGGAATAGGGAGAGAGAGTCAAGAACCCGCCCACCTTAAGTCGATACGTCGTGCCGTTTTGCCGAGTTGAAGCGGCTCGCTTCCATAACTTGGTCGCATAGCTAACTCTCGGACTTAGCCATTCCTTTGAACTACTCGATTGATTTGGCCTATCGTGCCTATGCCACATTCCGTTGCAAGGCCACGATTTGGTTTTGCGGACACTTCATTGCATAAGGTAAAATGCTGACCTCTTATCGTCCAGCGTAAAAGCATAGCCTGCATACCAGATCAACTAATATCAGCACTTGCACAAACGGGACTTATCCTTTGCATCAATTTGATTCATAGATTCCAACCGACTCAAAGCTTATCTTTGGCCAACGTAGCTCTTGCATCGATTCGCATCGATACCTCATCGGGTCAATGTAACTCTTCGAGTCAACGACACATCGTAATGCACCGAGCGGAGCGGGGCATTACATAATATACCACTCAAAACAAGGTTCGTCCTCGAACCGAAGCCAACACTTTATCCAAGTGCCTCGCTAGATCGTTTCACGATCTCGTGCTACTATCGTTGGAATCATACAACTTAGTTTAGATAATACACATATTTTAGGCATCCCACCAATATATGCATTTCAGCCAAGCTCAGTTGTAGGATATCGGGACAACTAACAAGCTCAACTTAAATTCCTCAAGCACCGATCATTTCGTACTCGACTTAGTCAAATCTTAGTGCCTATTCTCAAAATGCTTCTCGTATGCATCATCCCAAAACACGTGATCATCTTCCAAACATCTCTGCATATAACTTAACTCAAAACCGTTACTTCGATCCCATAAGTTTCTCGCCGGCCGCATAACACTCGTATTGCATCGAGTCATTGCGCATCCGATCGCAACCATTCTCTGCAACACCTATTCGCCCAACCGTTGTCTATCTCTCACATAGCCCAAGTCGTTTACCTAATCATCCATAACATTTTGCCTCAACGACATGGACTAAGTCCACATGTCACAAATTCCTTTGCCTACAATCCGTACTAAGTCTCGCACACAACTATTCCAACATGACCCACATTCTCCAACTGCCTACGCATCGCGTCTGGGGCTACCCCCGCTAGGTAACTTATCCAGACATCATGCTTAATCTCTCCCGACACAAGAGGTCAACTTGAGTCTACGATGCTCAAAGGCAACAATCTTTCCGACCCAAGGTCTCTTACGATACGTCCATCTCCTTTTCTCGACCGAGTACGAATCTTTTACTCAAACTTCGATTCAATCCTGACCGATTCATTTCGTAACATAGATCGCGCGCTCGAACACACATAACCTAATCGTTACTCAACCCGATCAACGACATAACTCTTAGGGTCGTTCTACTATCCGTCGCTCTCGCACATTGCAAAATTCTTGCAATCGCCTTACCGCATTACTACGCTAAGCACGTTCCTCAACATCTATTCGATCCAACATAACTTTTCTTGACCATATCGATTCTAGTACTTGCTAACTTTCGAAATCCGATACTCGCTTGCTTAGGGTTATCCTCAACATGCACTATATTATTCCTTATCTTCGACAAATTTTCTTATACGACTTCTTTAGGGTAATCCTATGGGACTTCAACATTCATTTGATTTGGTGATCAAGTCTTCTAGGGTCATCTGCCCTGAAACTACGCTCGATAATTGAAGATCATCAACGAGGGACAGTTACAACGAACCATGCTATATCCTATCGCGGAGCCAAATCAATTCCCGATACTTCCTATGGGACTTTACCCAATCCGACATACCAATCCGTAATTTCTCTACTCCCGCGCTACTGATGCGCCATTGCTACTCGAATCACTCATATATTACCGTCGACTATTCTTGCCAGTCATATGACATCTACTCGCCTCCAGCCCGAGTTTACCTATCCGTGATCATAGTCCGACGTATTTCATACTCATCAAACCATCCTCGAACAAATTTTCGCATCAAACCACAAGTTAAATCCGATTTTGCCATGCTAGGTAAGTTTGATCATCCCTGCTGTATGAATCACCATACCAGCGCTCACGCGGAACGATCACCCTAATTTGGCCTGACGTATGTGCGATGCTGGAGTTGCACTCGCATAAGACAAGAATGTCAACATAGTGGTTATCCACGAATCAATCCAGACACTTTCGATTTCATCCGAGTAACATCCGTCCACTCTCAAATTCTATGAAGCATTCCTACTGTTATCATCCAAACTGCCATAACTTAACTTGCATCTTATTCATCCAACAATAATGCTCAACATAATTTTCGTTCATTCGATCAGAGTATCCCCGAGTTATTGCATATCGTCTTTGATACGCCTCAATACCATCGTCGACATGTATAACTTGAACATCTTCCTCTCTCATAAGCTCAAACTCGTTGAAATCACTGCCATTATCCAAACTCGAATATGAATCAAGTCTCACGTACTAAGATCCATTCCGTAGTAACTAACCACCATAATCGCGACACAATTTTCAATTCACATATTCATTCTCATATCCCTAACTTGCACTTCCAATCGTGCTACCGACTCATGGCGCTAACCCAAATTCGTTTGCACAATTTCTCTGTACCTACTCAATTCATTCCGAATGGTTTTCGTACCGACTTAACTCAACTCGATCGAGCCGACTATTTCCTCAGCGTAACATTCCTTCGCATATGCTCCATTTATCGTTCGACTTATACTTAACGAATCTTCATTCGACGTATCATCTATGCATACGACTCGCGCATAATCGTTCAACTCAATTCATCAAGGCATAATTGCATCGACTTCTATCAAGTCATTTCTACTCGAGTCTCGGTACTACTTCGTCCGTTGAGGACAAACACATCGTAACAACATAATCGTCTCGACGAAATCTATCGTAAGTTCCCAAGCGGCTTAACATAGCTATCGCTAAGTGGTATTCCATATACCACTCAGGAATCGAGCCTATCGTTATCGATACAATACTTCGCTACACTTGCTCGCACAAGTGGTATTGTATATACCACTCAAAATCGAGTCATTACTCAACTTTATACTCCGCATAGGTCCGACATCTATTCCCCAATCAACAATCCCGTATGGCGATCCTTCCGATCCCAGCTCTAGCGTTCTTCTTACTCGAGTTGGCACAGCAACTGAACCAACATGCCCTATCGTTCGCTCAAGTTCGACATTCATTCAAATCTAACCGTGCCTTAGCGATCATATCGATCACGCCCGCAACATTCGCTTATTCACATCTCAACGCGACATACGGCCAACATAAACGTTCGCCTACTCGAACTCGACTTAGCGACCAACTCGACTCGTTACTATCGCATCCACGATTTTCCAATCTTACTCGTTGCAACTCGTGCAACAACTCATTCTCGATACTTAAGGTCTTTACTCAATCTCGTGCTACATATCGCTATCCATCCGCATAGCCATACAACACGTATCATACCATATCGACTCGTTGTACCGACGCAATGAACGATACACGACTTGCTGCACTCCGTGCAACTGACAATACATAACATTCGCATAGCCACATAACACGCATCGCCTCACATATCGACCCGTTGCACTTCGTACAACCAACAACACATATCACCTCGCACTTCGTGCGACCAATAACACATAACTCCTCGCACTTTGTGCGACCGCCCACACATATATCATTGCACTTCATGCAACCAACATCACCATATTCGTTGCACTTCGTACGACCAGCGACTCACAACTTTCTTGCATTTTCGGGAAACCATAATCTCATAACTCGTAGCACTTCGTGCAACCAACATCCCATAACTAGTTGCACTTTGTGCAACCAACATTCTCCGACGGCACTCGGAGGTAACGTGATAGTCACGACATACTTGTGGCAGACGTACCCACTTAATATAGACTTATTGTATGGAACATCCAATGTAGCGTCGAGCAGATCCATGAGCCATGCGGTTGCGAAAACAACTTAGAGTCAACTGAATTCGATAGCAAAGCATCTGAGGGTCAAAGAGATTCATGCACGGTCCAAAGGATGGAACCGCTCTGATACCAACTTGTCACGCCCCGATCCGGGAAATCGCTCGTCCTCGCTGGATTTTACCCGAATCATCGTCCTCGCTGGGGCGTGATGCCGCACGAGCCTGGAGTTGCGCTCGTACAAGGCAAGATAACGGTTCACATAGTGATTATCTCAAATTCGTAACATAAGCAGCGAAAGAAAACAAAGTATAACATAAGAATCTCTTTTATTGATTATGAATTGAAGATTACAAAGGCTCTGAATAGCCCAACATATATGCCAATTGGCTACAACGCTCATGATCTCTCTAGCTCACAAAGGATTATATTGTTCCATATAATATGTCTCTTTATAGCCACTAAGTTGTCTTCGGCCGAACATCTCCATGCCGCAAGTCCGAACGCCTATGCGGTAGCTCCTCTTGAATGCCAAGAACTCCATGCCTCGGCACGTCCAAGCCAAGCTCCACCCCGAGCCGATCATAACCTGACCTGCACATAAACTAGTGGGGGATTAGTGCTTTCGTCCTCGCTTCGCACTGATCAAGACCCGCTCGCTCCCAAACCAAACACTAAATATCTTTAGTAAAACATGCATCATTATTGGTGATCTTTCTACTTAGCCTTAGGATCAGTTCCATGGCAATACTCATGCATAGCAACTTATCATAATGTGTCCGATATCGTGTTCCTGCAACAGATACAGTTAGACATAATCTGAACATAAATATAGTGATCGTGTACATCTCCGTCCCTTTTTGCCCAGCCGGCAATGGTCAGAACTTACATAACCAATCATACGATTCGTCAAACCAACCAACCATAAACTTAGACATATACATAAGGGTGGCAGGCCCTGTGCCTGTACCCAACTCTCATCTCAGCCCACCGGCCCTATCTATATGAAGGTCACGGTGTTTCGCACCGTAATGGACTTGGCATCTCTTATGTGTAAGCCTACGATCGCTTCGATACGGGTTGCTAGCCCAATATCCAAAGGATCCCAAACTTACGGATATCATAGCTTATCACAGCACTGAACGATCGTAATCCGTCCGAATGTTGTGTACCATAATACCACACATAATTCCCTCCTAGGCCGAACGGTCCCGGTGCCCCAGCATAACCGTCCGAGGGAAGCCGTACCCGTGCACGGGCCATCCGAGTCCATTGACCATGCAATACGTGCCATAGCATACAAGTCATATCGTCCAACCAATTTCGTGTTCCATAAACATAGTCTCGCACCATAAGCATATCCGCATCTCATAAATATAATCTACCATCTAAATGGGGAGCTCTGTCGGCGTTATGCCCTAACACATCCATATTGATGCACGACGCCCAACGGCTTAGTCATCTCATACTCATATTCGGTGCGCACCATTCGTAAGTCATTCTCAAAGCGTAGTTCCATAGTTACTTAGTTTTCGTACACGAGGGCACGCTCAGCGCCGTAATCCATGTTCTACGCCTAGTATTCAATGTTCTCGAAACCGTACACATGATGCGCATCTCAATATTGTCTTTCAATGTTCTACCATCATTGCCCTACCGCGACCCGTACACTTGATGCACGTCGCTTCGATTGTTCAATGTTTAATGTTCAATGTTCTACCTTAGTGTTCAACGCATATTAAGACACTTAATCGTCGAGCCACGCTCACTAACTCGATAACATATTATGTATACAATGATATCTCTTATTAGACGTGAAGGAATAGGGAGAGAGAGTCAAGAACCCGCCCACCTTAAGTCGATACGCCTTGCCGTTTTGTCGAGTTGAAGCGGCTCACTTCCATAACTTGGTCGCATAGCTAACTCTCGGACTTAGCCATTCCTTTGAACTACTCGGTTGATTTGGCCTATCGCGCCTATGCCACATTCTGTTGCAAGGCCATAATTTGGTTTCGTGGACACTTCATTGCATAAGGCAAAATGCCGACCTCTTATCGTCCAGCGTAAAAGCATAGTCTGCACACTAGATCAACTAATATCAGCACTTGCACAAACGAAACTTATCCTTTGCATCGATTTGATTCATAGATTCCAACCGACTCAAAGCTTACATTTGGCCAACGTAGCTCTTGCATCGATTCGCATTGATACCTCATCGGGTCAACACAACTCTTCGAGTCAACGACTCATCGTAATGCACCGAGCGGAGCGGGGCATTACAATATCAAGCCCGCATATCTCGAGCTTTTAATCGTAAAGTTAAAGAGAGGGTATTCAAAGTCGGTGAGCTAGTTCTAGCCGTCCGGAGACCGATGGTGATGACTCATAAGAGCAAAGAGAAATTCCAAGCAAAATAGGAAGGTCCTTATGTAGTTGAGACAGTGTTCTCTAATGGTTCTTATAGGTTATCTAAACCTAATGGAGATTTGCTCATGATGCCAATTAATGGCAAATTCTTGAAGAAATATTATGTTTGAATTTCTTCTTCATTCCCCAGCTACCAAGGTTTGGTTAAGCTGATTATTTGTTCTCCTAAAAGAGAATTTTGATTTTCTGTCTTACCAGCTGATTTGAGAAAGAAAAAAAGATTTATAATTTATCATGTCCATATGACCTCTGAATAAATAATAAGTCTACTTCTTTTCTTATCTATCATGTCCATATGGCCTCTAAATAGATATTAATCTATTTTTCTTTGAGTTATTACAATCTGTCACGTTCATATTACCTCTGATAGTATTGTACACTCTAAAATGAAAATAAGATTCATTATCTATCATGTCCATATTACCTCTGGATAGATATAATTTATTGAGTTTCGAAGACTTATCATGTCCATATTACCTCTAATTAGTGTTTTCTATCTCATACCTATTGTTTAAATTCCAAATAAATGATAGGGTCACAAAACAAATATTTCATTCATTTTTTGTAATATTACAGAAAAGAAAAGATAGAAGATAAAAAAATTTCTTTATTGATGATATGAAAAGAAGAATACAAAATTCTTTATCCCTAAGGTGGAGCAGATACATCTTCGAGTAATTTCTGCAGCTCCGCCAAACGCTTTTCATGAGAGCTTACTACAGTTTTAGTAGCTATGGATCGTCGAGCTTTGGGAGTACAAAGATGAGAAAGTTCGGCAAAAGTTACTATCATCTTATCCTTGGCTTTATCAAGGATTTTGATGGTAGCTTTAGTACCGAAGACTTGCTCCTCCAAAATCGAGCTATGTGTCAGGTGTTTGTCTCGAGCTGCGACCAACTGCTCCCTCTCCGCCTTCAGGCGAGCCAATTCTGTCTCAACTTCACGAATTCTATCATTCTGTTGATGAATTCTCATGTTTGAAGTTTCATAGGCTTCTCTGTGAGTATCCAGCTGAGGTTTAGCTTCAGCCAAAAAAGCTCTTTCTTTGGCGACTTTGTTACTGTATTCCTGAAGAGATTCTTTAAAGGTAGTCTCCCGAGTGATGTATTCAGCAGATAAAGCATCATACTCGGTTTTGTAACACCCAGTTTTCCAGATGAGGATAATTTTAAAATTTTGTAATTATAATAATTATTTATTGATATTTATTTTATATTATGATTTTTGGTGATTTTTAATCATTTTTAAACTATTTAAACCAAGACTTATAATTTTGGTATTTTGCTAGTGTAACACTAGAGACAGCTTGACCTAGAGCCTAGCCATGTGATTAGGGTATTTCATTTTTCATTTCCAGTGTGAGGGTATTTTTGTCATTTTGAATTTAATTAAATTTAATATATATTATTTGGAATTTAAATATATTATTAAGAATGGTGTGATTTTAATATTATTTAATTGATTGTCATGTATTATGATTAGCCTAACTTAGTTTGGACCTAACCCAGATTAGTCATAGCTAGTCTTAGCTAAATATGGTTAGTGTTAGTTAGTATTAATTAGAATTATTGGAATTTAAGTGATTTTTAGTATAATTTAATTTAGTGCTATTCTTGACTTTGACTCATAGTGACTTTGGAGTCTGTCCTGCAAGCTAACCCTGGTCATGACCACTTGGTTAGATTATGAAACCCTAGTTTAACCTAAGTTAATGATACTCTAGTCATTAGGATTAAATTGGGAAAATAGAGATAATGAATAGGTTGGTTAATGACTTGTGATATCATAAACCATGACTTATGGCTTAAGGCCCATAGAGGCCCATAACCCAATTAGTGAAACCAAAACCCTAACCCTAGCCTTTATGGCCAGCCACCTAGGGTTCCATACCCCTATTTAATGTCTCTACCACTTAGGGCTAGCCTCCTTTAGGAAATAGCAAGTTTGGAAATAGAGGTAAACCCCTTTTTTCCCAATCCATAACTTCTCCATTTTAACTCCTTTTTCCTTCTAATTTCTTGCAATAGGTTCTAATCTCTGTGCATTTGATGGCTATGGTGAGAAATTTCAGTGAAGGAGCAATTTGGAGGAGTTTGGATAGCTTGAGGAACAACTCTCTTTGAGGCTTTTTGAGCCATTTTACTCACCTAGGTAAATTCCTATCCTCTCCATAAAATAGTGTTTTAATTGCATGAATAGGGAGCCCTAGGTCTACCCTAACTATTGGTATAGGTATTGCTAGGTTTCGTGTCCAATACGTGTCCGTATCGGACACGTATCAGTGGGCATACTAGGTGTTCGACAAAATGCCACAATGGGCATTTCGTTCTTGTTTGCTATTTTTGTTTGAATAGAAAATTAGGGTTTAGGCTCATTTATTATTTTCCAGTGGACTGAGGTAGTATTAGTGTCGTGAAGTGTCGCATTGGACACGGGAACACGGGGTTCTGCACGCGCGCGCGCATAGTGACAGCTCTCCTGCTACTCGGGGTCCACTGTGCCATGGATACACCACTTGGACACGTTAAAATTTACACATAGGTGCGGGCAGACACTGACACGAGGCTCCCAAAGTTTCAAGAGTCCTCGTGTCGTGTCGGACACGAAATCATGTGTGCACTGGGCATACACTGTGCATGTGTAGTTTTATTAGTTTGTTCACTGTTTAATTCCATTTTAAATGGGTTTAATTATGAATTTAATTGCTAATTAGATCTTGTATATGTTTGCTAATCTCTGATAGATTGATTTATATAGTAGTTTAGGTTGTTTGATATGAGAAATGGAATATCTGATTTGAGTTGGGTTCAATGTTCGACTGATACTTAATTTCCCATTCCTGTTTCCCGTATGATAATCCTATTTAATCTATTTTAAATTGTTGTTCGGTTATCAATTATTATTCCTATATGTTTGTTATATATGTTAGTTTGATTTTTCATTTGAGATTGGGTTGTTTGCTGTGGAATGGGGATTCGATTTTGAAAGTAGGCATTGACTGATACATAGTACACACAGTTTTCCTAAAAACTGTTAATCCTGTTTAATCCATTTAAATTTGTTGTTTCAGTTATTTTAATGATTCTCATATAATTGTTAGCCTATGATAGATTGATTACTTGTTCGAATTAGACTTTTTGATATGGAATGGGAATTTTGGACAATGTTTTGGTTTTCGAATAGCTATAGGACTGATACTAAATTGAATGTTTCATTTCATTCCTTAATAACCTAAGTGAATTCCCATACATTGTATTGTTTTGTTTCATTGATTAAATGGGGGATTGGTTTATCACTTCACTGTCATTTAATTCCTGAGTTTGAATGGAAATTGACATGCGGTTGGGCTGTCCAAACTGAGAATTGATTTCATTTCCTTTGTAAACTGATTGCATGATTAATTCCATATAGCATTGACTTGATTCCATGACTGTCCAACTGATTAATTTAACTGTCATTGTATAAACTGAATGAAGGTTAGTTTACATGATAGATTTCATTTAAAACCTCAGATTCATGTTGATCCAATGAGGATGTGTATTGATTGGGAATTGTTATATGGCACTGTCCTCACATTCTTAAGGACTGATTCCATTTCACTTCCTTAAACTAAGCTACATTCCCCTTCTTTAAAACTGAAATTGTTATTCCATGTTAGCTTATTCACCTCACTGATTTTCCAGGATTATACTACTCCCTATTTTTCTGATATCACACACACCCTCATTCACATATACACTACACTGTTTTCATGTGGAACTGTCATATGGTTCCTTAAAGAACTGTCATGTAAATACATGTTTCACTCACTGTTATAGGCCATTCCAGGAAACCAAACTGAGAAATGATTCTTTTCTTTAACTAATTTGAATTTGAGTTTATTTATGAACTATCAATTAACTATCATTGGTTAGCTTGGTTTGATGTTAGAATGAGGAATTCGAAGTAGAGGTTGCTATATTAAACTGTCACAGAAATTCTCAATATCTGAGAATTGATTTCTCATTCTTTCCTTAAACTGATTTCGAATGGGATTAGTTAACTGTCATTTTCTTCCCATTTACAAACTGCTTTTTGATTTCATTTATTAACTGTAAAACTGATTTTTGAAGTTTAGAATCAATGTTGATCCCCTTCTTTAAACCAAATTCGAATGGGTATTAATTTGCTATATATATCAAACTGTCAATGTTAAGTTAACTGTGGAGTCATGCATATTTCCTTTACTGTCAACTCCTATTCCCACATGACAATGTCAATTGTTTCACTTTGAACTGTCAATTTAGTTCCCTGTTGGTTAATATATAAACTGTCATTTGATTCCTTGTTTTAAAACTGAATTGAAGTTTAGATTTCCATGTTAAATCCATGTGCATGAGTTTAGTTCACTGTAATGTGGGGGTTTGTATTGGATGTAGGAAATTGGGTTTTGGGATGATATGAATTTCGAAATTGGTTGGGATAGTATAAACTGTCATTGCATTTCTGAGCTTGAACACTGATTTTCAGTTTCAAATAACAACTCTCTACACATGATACCATGTACACACACATGCTCACATGTATTACACTAACCTTCCATTGACACTCTATTGACACTTTGCTACACACACAGGAACACCACACCATGTACTTTCAACACACACACACTTGTGACTTTTTCCTTATATATATATATTATGTATATGTATATAGATTCATATGCCTATATGTATAATATAATGAATAATGTGTATAATAAATATATGTATAATGTATATATAACATGAATGATGCATGCCTATATATATATATATATATATATATATATATATATATATATATATATATATATATATATATATATATATGTATATTGGGTGGTAGCCTATATACATAATGTATACATCTATATGTAATATTGAATGCCTAATATATATGTATATATGTACTATGTGTGATGTTAGTTTAGCATATTGTTGTTGGGTCCTAGAATAGCTTGTTGGACTAGTATGGACTAGCTTAGACCTAGTATAACCTAGTTAGACTAGTATAGCCTTGATTAGACTTAGAATGGATAGTTGACCTAGTTTGACTTCTAGGGTTGACTAGAGTTGACCAAGAGTTGACTTTAGTCCAGTTTGACCCTAAACTTCATGTAGATGCATTGTAGCAGCCTGTTATATCATTTTAGACTTATAGTGACTTGTACTATTCTATAGGAGACGGACACCACTCCTCGGACAGTAGATACTCTACAGATACTCAGGATACAGGCGAGTACATTCTCTGATCATTTCATATCTTGTTTAGGATTATATTTTCTGCTTTAGATTACTTTACATGATGCTGACACATTGGAAATACGGATTAGTACTATATGGATCTTGTCGTACGATGTTATCCCCTTAGCGGATACATCGGGTATTTTGTGTTCGTGTATTTTATCGTGAGCATCGTGTACTCCTTGTATTCGTGACATTCGTGTACGAAATGTGTGAAATCGTGTATATTCATGTATTTACATGACCTTCGTGTACAATAACATAACTTGGCTAGATCCTTGTGTATTGATTGGGACGGGGGAGTAGAAGTGGTTATGTAATCAATCCAGTAGATTACTCGTGTACAACCTCTTAGATTACTCGTGTACAACATCATGCCGTTTACATAACCATCTTGTGCTCTGAATCACTAGTCACTGATAGTTCTCTATATATTGTAGCTATTTACTTACAGTCTCTCTCTTTTCACATCATGTTGTTCTTCAGTTTTCTGTATCTTACTCTCTAGCATGTTTATATTTCCTAACCTGTTATGATTTGTTGAGATGTACTGTGCTCGCTCCTGTCCTGACTGGACCTGTTGAAAATTTTACAGTAAATAATGAGGCTCTGGTGTCTACCCATTATGGTGCAGCTTTAGACAACACTTGTGACTTGGACCCACTTGCAGTAAAGGATCTACCACCAGTAGTTTAGACTGCTAGCTTAGACTCTTACCTTGTCTTCTCATTGATACATTATTGTATATACTGGGAGTTTGTTTTATCTGATATTTCTGGTTATATATTTATTTAGACACTTAGACTTCTGGATTGTATCTCTGTGATTTTCATTCTGTTCTATCTATCTATCTATCTATCTTTTATCATGCTCCTTCTTAGATGTGATCGAGACTGTATCTGCTATGTCACCTCCATTCGGAGTGTATATACTGTACCGGTACCTTTATATTGTTAGATGTTGACCTAGGACAGCGTTCTACCGCCGACACTGGGGCGTAGGCTGGACGTACCCATGTCTCGTGCCCTTACTCAAGGGTGCGGGTCGTGACAGGTTTGGATGAGACTTTCAAGGGTTTCACTTGACAGCCTTAGATATTTTTTAATTGGCTGTTCAAGTCCCTCTACTACCTTCTCCAGTGCCGCTGCTTTCTCAGCATCATTAAACATAGCAACGTTCCCAATGGTGGGAGCAATCGCACCCTTCAAGCTTTTATAATTCAGGCCCTTTTTCAGGACCATCTTTATCAGAGCCGCCAGGGTTTTGTAGAAAGCTTCAGTATGAATCTCAACTAAAAGATTCATTTCTACGTTAGAGCTTGGTATGGCAGCGAGCTCTACTAAATCTCTCTTCTTAAGACTGGGAGCAGAGGTTGTTGCTTTGGTAGCAGGCTGAGATGAAGTCAAAGTTATCGTTGCCATTAAGGCTAACTGATTCACAGAAGCTCCAAAGACGATGTCTTTTGCAGGTGCATGAATTATTACTCCAGCCATTTCTGGAGCTGAAACTACTTGAGTTTCAGTGGCAGCGATTCCTGTGGGAGGAATGGTGATCATTGTAACTGATTCCGGTTCGGACATTGTCTTCTCAGGAACTTGTACCGGATCAGTAGCAATAACGGAGGATGCTATTACAACATCTCTAGCTTCAGTTGATGAGTTGACTATATCTTCATTACCTTCATTGGCTACCGGTTCTTCAAGCTCTGGGAGTATTTCATTTGTAGTTGGTTCTTCTACAACTGTTTCTTCATTGAAGGTTATTTCTTCTGCAGCAGTTGCTTCTTCATCTGCAGTTGGTTTTTCTGCAGTTTGTTCTTTTTTTCATCCTCAACAAGAGAAGGCAATTCTTACTGGGCCTCTACTTCAGGCTCTTGTTGCACCTCCATGGATAGAGAGTCTTCTTTTGAAGAAGAACTCTCTTTTCAGACTCTATGTTTTCTTTATGGATAATCTCTCGAGGAGGAGTAGCAACAGGCTTTGCTGCAATGATGACACCTACAAAAATTAAACAAAATAAGTCAAATCATACAAAATCATAATACATAATTTGTATAGATTTTGTAATTTATATTTTACCTGGAGTAGGTGCAGGACGTGCCAAGAGCGAGTCGTAATCCTGATCCCAGTCATCATCATCGAAGTCAAAAGCCGGTTCATCTGATGGGATGGGCCCTGGATCACTAGCACGAGTTGTGGCAGTGTCCTC
Source organism: Iris pallida (assembly GCA_029216955.1). NCBI lineage: Eukaryota > Viridiplantae > Streptophyta > Magnoliopsida > Asparagales > Iridaceae > Iris > Iris pallida. Next base: position 10,781,838 of record JANAVB010010799.1, read on the forward strand.
AATAGCTTGCACCTTCTAGGGAGAAGTCAGATGTGCAGAAGTGCTGAGACGTCCAGGAGATAGGAGCCCCATAACTTCTGTTGACGCTGCAGGCTAAAATGCTGAGGACCCTTCTCCAGGATGAACTGAAGAAGATACAATGTGTTGAGTCTCCTCGACAGGAGTTTCGCTCTTTGGAGTAACGGCTCTCTATCTAGAAGTCCCTTTAACTGTAACCTTCTTCTTTTTCTCCTGGACGGTAACAGCTGTGTTTGATTTCCGCTTCTGGGTTTTGGAGATGATAATTGGTCCCGCAGCTGGTTCCCTAACTCACGTAGGGATCACTTCCAGATACTCGTCTGGAACAGCAACATCGTCGGGTATGTCTGAAGGAACCCTGACTGGTTCTTCGATATTTCCTTCTTTAGCCCATCGGAGACTCCCCTTCATATTGTAATCATTCGCGAAGGAGCGAATGGATGCATAAAAGCGAGCATACGTATGAAGTATTCGTAGCTCGGTTGTACTTGTAGCAGTTGATACCCGGAATCTAGTACCGGTACATGCAGTGCTAAAGTACCTTCATGCTCTTAAACCATCAATTAACTTCCCATAATAGTGAAAGTTGGTGGAGGGATTACCAACGTGAAGTTGGTCATATCCAAACTGACGAGCGAACCGACTGGGTAGGTACGGTTCGAACGCACAGTTATCTTCATTCCTATACATCAGATGGGAGGGTCTGATGCACATTAGCCATTTAAAACTGGCGCAGGTAATGAAGTCCTTCCTTCACCGATATCTTCAAATTGCATTCCAATACAGTCAGCTGGGACTGGTGGTCTTGTACAGAAAAAGTTCCACCTATGGGAATAGTTGAGTGTTGCCCGGGTGTCCGCTACTGAAGTTGCAGTCCATGTGGCTTTATTAAACTTTTGGAGGAATACCTCTATATCATCCCCAGGGCCCGGTGGCAACAAAATACAGTTGTGATGCAACAACCAGCCCATCAGATAAGTGTAGGGCATCTCCACCCTAGGAAAGTCTCTTTGGTGAGGAGCATTGTTGATTAGTTCATCACCGAATGCTCGTAAACCTGTATTTATTCGGCACACCATTGCCGATAACAGGTTGATCCTGACTTTGAATACCAAACGTACTGTTGGCCATAGTACGTTTTGGTGGATCCTGTCAGCTGTGACAATCCCTGGCACGACCCAGCTTCGCAGCCATAGAGAAAGAAAGCCCGCCAGCAAGGCTTCTTTGGAGAGCTTTCGGCTGCCGTGTCTCAGGAAGCTCAATGCTTCGGTCCCAGCAGGGAATTCTCCAGCCTTGGTGGCCAAATATTTATCTGGAGACTTATAGATGGCCATCCAAGTGTTTATTGAATCAGCAGGGATGATCGAACAAGGGTTGATAGGCTGAGCCTTGTTATCTTGAAACTTCTCTTTGTCATCCTTGGATATTCTATTCTTATGGTAGAATAGATATGTTGTCCATTTGTTGATGTAGGCCAAATGCGATCCACTTTCATATATAGTGGTGCAAGTCAGATAGTGGCACATCAATTCTTGGTAGACCTCAACCAACTGAGGATTTTTCTCCCTGATTTCTGCTAGTTTTCGGTTGGAAGGAACATATTCTTCATACAAAGCTTCACCCATTGGCAACTTGGAGATAAACTGCATCTCATGCAGTGCAAAGCCCATCTCATCTATCGAAGTTACAAAAGTTCCTGTTGAACTGATATACAACTCCATTAAAGCCAAGAACAGGTTGTTGTTCATTGGTATACCCTGACTAGTGGAGGCTACAGCTTCATATAATCCAATAGCTTGCAGCTCTATTTTGAAGTTCTTCATGATCCAGGCACTAAGCTGAATCCAGTTCTGGTTATGATGTGTCATCCACCTTGGCAGCCTAGGGTTGGCCTGGGAATATAATACGGAGGCCTTCATGAGCTTATTTACGAACATGGGGAACTGCACTGGCTAAATCAAAGCTGAATCTTCACTCGGTGTGAATCCAGGCAGTAGACCAGCGAAAGGAATGATACCACCACTAGGAGTGCTAGTATGGTAGCCCAGTTGTTTGGCTCCGTCCTTCTTGAAAATAATTCTGCCTGGCCTACCATGACTGCTGGAAGTCAGGTTCCATAGCATCTGTCGTGGATGGGTGGCATTTACAAATGTGGATAGGGGATAATCCCTTGTCATGTCTGGGAGATACATCGCCCTATCTCCAAATTTAAATACCCAAGCCTCTTTCTTGGGGTTGGTTTGTGATTGGAAATCTATAGCATCCCCGAACATGAATGCTGGCTTCAAAAATTGCTGGCCATCTAACGACACCAGCAGTTCTCCATTCATCAATGACAGTTGCATCATGTCTCCTTGAGCAGCTATTAGCTGTTGTCTCTCTTCAGGGTACTTTATATCTGATTGAGGGAATTCCACATGGGATAAGTTCTCCAAGTAGTTTGAGCCCACCATACCAGCTGGTGAGCCGAATACTTCTGCAAGAGGATGAATTTACAAATCCACTGCCAAAAGAAAAAGAAGAATCAAGTTAGTAAAAATATAATTTGAATTTTATGCAAATGACTTATTCTGAATTTTACTTATAAAAATTAAAGACTCTGTATTAGAGAGCTTGACTATGTAAGACTTTACGCTTACGCATAGAAGTTAAGTTGATTAAAATAAAATGCAAAAGTTCTCTGTTTTCAGAATTGACTATTTGTACGCAAAGTCTTATCACTTGCGTATTTTACGCTAGCACATATATAGATGTGAGCGTATTTTGTTATTTACGCTGGCACATATAAACGTGAGGGTATTTTGTTTTTACGCTGGCACATAGATGTGGGCATATTTTTATTTTACGCGGGCACGTATTGACGTGAGCGTATTTTGTTGTTAACATTTTTACGCTGGCACATATTGACGTGAGCGTATTTTGTTATTTTACGCTGGCACATATAAACGTGGGCGTATTTGGTGATTCGAGTTTTTACGCTGGCACGTATAGACGTAGGCGTATTTGGTGAGTTTTACGCTGATACGTATAAACGTGGGCATAAATTTTGGGTTCGGCTCTTCTTCTTCTCCGACGAACTCACGGCCGAACTAGATAGGATTTTACCTATCATGGCCGAAGCCACAGCGGAATTAGGTTTCGGAGTCGCCACTGATGATGGGATGATGGTCTCTGCACGATCAGCCGTCGACGAAGCAGCGGCGGGCTTCTTGCCCTTAGCGCCGGCGGAGGTCTTGCTCTTTGGTGCCATCGGAGAGTTTGATCGGGATTGGGATTTCGAAAAAGAGAAGGGTATTCAAAGATTGAGAATTCACGAGAATAAGTAAAGTTCTCTCTCAAGCAGTTGAACTCTATTTATAGAAATTTTTTGAAATCGGTTCAAATTCCCGAAATTTACTCGGACTGTTGGGTATCCCGAACTTTACGCGGATGACTGTTGGATATCCCGGATTTTACGGTTCTGTTCAAAGTATTTCAAATTTTGGAAAAATTTAAAAACTTTGAAGGGGGTCTTGTAGAAGCATAAAATAAACTTCATAGACCAAGTCGAAAAAATTGAGAATTTTATGCAAAGTCAGACTCTACGCAAGGCTCATTAAAGGACTCTATTTAAGTCAGATTCAAATTCTACGCGAGCTCTTTTACGCAAAAGCTATACTCAAACTTTATGCGAGGGCGACACGCTGTCAGACTGCATTTAATGCACGTGATATTGATCTGACAGAATAATTTTTTGACATAACAATGCACATAAGCCGAGAAGATTTGTTCACCAAACCCAACGCTTGTCGTTTAGTGTGCAGATGGGCTACTTTACGCTCAAGAGACTGCTTCTTTTACGCATAAAAGCTATTCGAGCTTTTACGCTCAAGGCTTTTGTGTGCGTAGAGTTTATTTGAGCTAATTATATGCTCAAGGCTACTTTTCAGCCACTTTACGCAGGAAGTCTATTTTGGGTTATTTTACGCCCAGTCTGCTACTTTACGCAGGAAGTTTATTTTGGGTTATTTTTACGCACAATATTTTCTGGCTATGTGAGAACGTGGTCTGCATACGTGGCTTTCATGCCACACTTATCGAAAAACATGTGTACGTGCTCTCCCCATATTGCTGAAGTTATGGGACATGTGTCACCTTACGTAGAGATCAAAACTCTACATGGGACACGTGTCATCACGTGTAGAGGTTGATTTTTATCGTGGGTGACGGTTACTTGCGTAGAGACCCAATTATGTTACTTTTTACGCACAGAGGGTCTAGTCTATAAATAGACTTATTTTTAATACAAGACATGATAAAAAAAGAGATATACAGAAGAGAAGATTCTGAGAAAACTTATACTTTCAGAGTGATATTCCCAGAAATATTTCTTCAACTTTTTCTCTAGAACAGGGTAAAGCAAAGCAGGAAAGCATTCGACTGTGCCATCAGTGCCGTTGTTCGATACCTTTCTGGTGACTTAGTTCTTTCGATTGTTCATCTTCCTCAAGCAATTCTCTTCATCATCATCGTGTGGTCCAAGGAACAAAGTGATCGCACTCAGATCAGACTTCCATAGCAATACTTCCCAGAAATAATTTGTACTTTTGTACTTTTTCTAGTTTTCTTTCAAAAGCCAATTTTAGGTATTTTGTTAAGTGAAACATATCCGTCGACAAACTAGCGGGGGTATAGCGACGGCCTGGCGACGGATATATCCGTCGCTAATCCGTCGCTAAATTATGTGCCCTAACATAAAATGAACCGACGGGGGGGTTCATTCCCCCCAAAATTTTCTCTCGCCACTTTCTCTCTCTCGCGCACTTCTCTCTCTCACACTCAGGTATGTGTCTCTCCCTCTCTCTCCCTCTCTCTCTCTCTCTCTCTCGGTGGTCGTGGGGCGAGGGTGCACCCCGCGGGGGGAATCGTCGCCACGGGGGGGGGGGTTAGGTAGCGGAGGGAGGGGGGTCGGCAGGAGGAGAGGTCGCGGGGGGGGGGGGGGGTAGGTCAGCGGAGGGAGGGGGGCCGGGGGGTGTTGATGGTCGGGACGGGGGATGTAGTGTCCCGTCCCGCTCAGTCAACCGGAGGAATCGAAACGCCGACGGCGTTCGGACTTAGCCATGCAACGGCGACTCGAAGGCCCGCTTGGTCGAGGCGACTCCTCGTTCAGGTGGGGTAGTTTCTGTAAACTTGCCTCATCTTCGCCTTCACTTAAAAAATCGAATGTTTTCAACGTGCACAAGTAGGCTTGATAATAAAAGAGGCGAATCCATATAGCTACGGGAATAATCCCAACGTGTCGAATTGAGTTAGAATATGGAAAGGTCCAACGGTCGGTTTAGAGTTGGTGCACAGCGTGCTTTTAAAATGACACTCGGTCCTTCGTCCCATGGCTTGGGAGAAGGAAAGTTGGTCTTCGGTACAAAACCATGAATTAACCTAAGTCATAGGCGTCGCCCGCGTAAATGTTCGATAAAGCATGCACGCTTGCACGATGCAAGGCTTGGCGTAGCCTTTGCTCGTCCCTCGGGTTAAGTTGTAGGCTCGATTAAGTTAGGCAAAGTTATGCCGGTCGACATAAGCCATTCCAAGTGCTGTCCCGCTCATTCTGCAGTTGTCAAGTTAAATAGTCCTACGATCCCAAGGCCCGTCATATTATGTATGACTTGGGCGATAGCGTTGCGTAAAATACGAGTTGGTTTAAGGCACGAGCCACAGTTGGTTCAGTGAAAAGTTAGCCACGGTCTGTCGATACTTAAGAAACACGTTATGTTCAAGTTAAGTGGGAAGGCTATGCAGTAGCCGTTCCCGAAGTTTCAAAAAAATGTTAAATCTAAGCGATGGTCAGTCGCCGAGAGAAAATATATCGGGACTGTAGTTCAGTCGCCGAGGCAACCCTGGTTTGGGCTCTGCAAAGAAGTGTGAAAAATGGAAGAAGTAAAGCAAAGGAACTAAGTGATGATGATGAGACCATGCAATTACGTTGAGTCTAGAAGTTCGCATAGGCGCGAGGTCATGGACAACTTGTCGACAAGGGCGATGGTTCTTCGAGGGACAATCCGGGGCCACGGGACCGACTCGGCCTAGGAAGAACAAGTTATAGCCGAGCTGGGTAATAGGCAATTGGTAGTACGGGAACTTGCATCGAAGATCGCTACTTGCGGTACAAGGATCCCGTTTGTCAGGCTATGTCCACGATGGCTAGTTAATGCCAGTAACCATTCATATAGATGGGTCGGCACGGGCGGCAATCCGCGTATGTGCCTTTGGATGGAGTCGAGTTGAAGGTGTAAACAGTTAGAACACAATGTCTGGGCCTAAGATTTGGCTACAACAAAGGCGACATGCTTCGGCACGAGATATGGGCTGTTGCGAGTTAAGTCAAGAAGGCCGTAGGGCAAGTTGGGTGAAGTTATGTTGAGTTGTTGGGCACGACCTCGAAATGTGAGGCACGGCCACGTTGTCACAACCAAAGTATAGGCAAGACTAAGCGAGGAGGCACTGCCTCAGAGATATTGAAGCATGAATCGAGTTCATGGCACGACCGAGTCGTTACGTCACAGAGTATAGCACAAAGACAAGCATGAGTCGGTACGTTGACATTGCAAGCATGGGAAAGGTCTTGAGGCAAGGATAAGGAAGTTTATCGATGCGGTAGCACGGTCACACAAAAATGGAGTCTATCGTGTAGTTGCATCTCTGATTATGGCCGTAAGGCAAGCACGACTTGATAGGTTAACGTTGTTGAGTGAACGTTGTTGTTGTAAGCATGAGATGGTCCTCAGACACAAATATGCCAAGGCGTCTGTCATAAAACTGATCCTAAGACAAGACTAGAAATACAATTGATAAGAAGGGACTATGTTGCACAAAATAAATCAAACGTGTTGGTTTTGCATGGGTGGGCGAGGAGCTCATTCCACCAGTACAGTTGAGTACTGACACCCACACAGTATTTCATGTGCAGGCACAGGTAGAAGCTCATGGTACGAAGCTCGCTTGGATGCGTCGAGGCACGAGTTCCTTGGCGATTCAAAGCGTGCGGCCGCATGGAGTCAAGACTTATACGGGACATAATGTATGGACGTTACCTTCTGAAGCATCCGCTGGTTCAAGACATGTATTGAAAGATGAGAGAGAGCTGAGTGAACTTGTAATATGTGAAAAGAGTGAGCTTGAGGGATTGTAATCTTGGCTTTGCGCCCCATTGTAATCTTTGTTCCAATATCAATAAAGAGTATTTGGCAATGACTTGTGTTTCGTTCTAAATTTCTGCTACATGTTCAATGTCTCTGCTTGGGACTTTTGTACGACGACCCCGTCGCAGTCGCTGTAATCGGCCGTTATGGAAACCGTGTTGCACGAGTACAATCTAGGCTCGTGCGACATCACTCCTTAGCGAGGACGATCGCTCCTACAGGAGCGGGGCGTGACATAATGGTATCAGAGCACGGCTTTACGTCCTTGGACTATCGATTGAATTTTTTAACTCTGTTGTTTCTGCAAACTCTGAATTGTTGCTTCCGCAAAGTTGATATCATTGGTGCGCTCTCTCTCAAATGTTCCACGGATGTCCATACAATAAGTCTATCTATTTTGCAAAATGTAGGAGAACAGTTTTTGATAAAATAAAAAGATGGTTCGCGTAAGCACGGTTGGCTAAGTCGGGCTGGGCATATACACCAAAGTCGCGTCGACCTTAGAAAAGTCGAATGCAGGAGTTGAATTGTGTCGAGCAAGAATGAGTTGAACTCTATTGAGTAAAGTGAGATGACTATCGATAGGGGTGCTATCGAGCGACGATAACGTCGGTGCGATATAGATGAGCGTGCTTGGAAATTGAGAAATGGTTCGAACGAAAAAATTTGAAGAAGTCGATTTGTGAATCGAATGATAAGTTGAGGATTTGTTGAATGACTTCATCCCTGAGTGGTGTATGCGATAGCCTCAGGGATGTCGATCGATCGATTGAGGATATGGGGTGTCGGTGAGCCTATCAGCAAGCGTCGCACATATACAAAGCCTTAGATCGAGTGCGATTGAGTGAGTCATTGTCTTAAAGTTTGATAAGTGGATTCGAACAAATTAGAAATGACGCGCACAGAACGTGCACGGGATCGAGGATTGTGCGAGTATGAAATAAAAAATAATTGAGTAGATGAAATCGAATCGAAAAAAAGTTAGGGTGTACGAATGGATGACTTGATCGAGGAAATTGATACGGATCGTATACGAAAAGTTAGCATGACGAGAAGATAGCGTGCATGAAAAGTTTGATTCGAATGTTTGAAAATGACTCTAAGGATTGGAATGGATGTCGTTCGATAATTGAGTTAGCAAGGAATGATGTGAATTGAGGAAATACGTTGGTCGATGATTTAAGATAGACGGATGAACAATACGTGAGTCTGGGTCTGAGGAAAAATTGATGTTGTAAATGATTCGAGGGATAATGATCGAACTTGAACTGAATGTCGAGGACATTATCCAGTCGGACGATAGCATCAATCGTACGACTCGAAATTGGTTGCAAAGAAAGATCGTCAGGTTACGCATATCATCGATGGTATTGAGGAATATCAAAGTTCGATATGCGATAACTCGGAGGTACTCTGACTCGGCGAATGATGATCGTGCAAGTTTTATTGTTCGGTTGGATGCTATACTTAGAATTTTGATGGAGATGAATGTTGGATAAAAATAGAAGTGTCTTGAGGGTTACGCGGATAACCACAGCGTCGATATTCTTGTCTTGCGCAAGCACGACTCCAGCCTCGCACATGAGTCACGTCGGATTTGGGGCGATCGTTTTGCATGAGCACTGACATGGTGATTCATGTCGCAGGAATGATCGAACTCAAAAAATCAGGAAACGGCAACTGTGATTGTCTGGACTTGTTGGCTTGATGCAAAGGTGAACTCAGAGGATTTGTAGGACTTATGATTAACTAATAAATAAAACTTGGGAATTGAGTAGGTCAAATCCGCGTATCGAGAATGAATTAGTCTAGACACAAAACAAGAGTTATGTTCCGATGAGAATGATTATCTCGCAGAAGCGTGCATGGTGATTCGTGCCCACCGTAGATATTCTGACTCACGTTAGATCGGGACGTAACATATTGTTAAGTCGGACGACCTTGTGATCGATTACGTAAATTGGGATGAATGACTTCGGAAGTATGGAATGCCAAATTTTGGTTTAACGATGAATTGTGTCGTAGCATGCTTGACTTTGAGATTGATAGGCGGATTATGTCGAACGTGTTCGAAGAGATAGACTATACGAAATGGCTTGATGAACGAGCAATATGTTCTTGTCGAGGATTGGTTGAACGTGAATTATCGTAGGATGGCTTTATTGAACGACTCGGATCCCGTACGACGAATATTGGGATGTGCGTAGGGAATCGATGCTCGATATTTAAAAATCGGAGTAATGCGAGCTTGGATAGAAAATCTCGTACTATCGATTTGGCTTGACCTTAGGATGGGGTCAGTGTTGATATTATTATTTGGGAACTATGATTCCAATACTGACGGATGACCTTAGTCTAAAGACATAGCCTAGCGGTTAGGCATATGTTCCGACGTGAAACGATAGTAATTATAGAGGCACCGCTCACGAGGCTGGTGGACATGCATGTATATTAAGGACGCTTGAATATGTGCACGATCCGACTCGAGTGGTGATGGCGGATTCTCTATCATGAGGCTTGGCTGAAATGCATATATTTTGGGGACGCCTGGAATATGTGCACGATCCAACTAAGTGATACGTTGAATCAAGTGAGACTTGAGGAACGGGAAAGTGTCGAGGATTTTGAGATCGTAAGTTTCGAAGAAATATTGATGATCATTAAATTGAGACAAGTTTGAATATTGGTTGATCGGTTGGTGTACTTTACGATTAAGTTAGCGATAAGCACGAGCGTTGCTCGGATTAAGGGAACGCATAGGTGTAGTGTGTACGAGAGTCCTTGAATGTAGAAAAAAATTATAAGTCGATAAGTGTACTCAGTTAGTTTCGAGGACGAAACTTTTTTTGAGTGGTGTATGATGCAGTGCACCATCCCGCTCAGTCAATCGGAGGAATCGAAACGCCGACGGCGTTCGAACTTAGCCATGCAACGGCGACTTGAAGGCCCGTTTGGTCGAGACGACTCCTCGTTCAGGTGGGATAGTTTCGGTGAACTTGCCTCATCTTAGCCTTCACTTAATAAATTGAATGTTTTCAACGTGCACAAGAAGGCTTGATATTAAAAGATACGAATCCATATAGCTAAGGGAATAATCCCAACGTGTTGAATTGAGTTAGAATATAGAAAGGTCCAACGGTCGATTTAGAGTTGGTGTACAGCGTGTTTTCAAAATGACACTCGGTCCTTCGTCCCGTGGCTTGGGAGAAGGAAAGTTGGTCTTCGATACAAAACCATGAATTAGCCTAAGTCATAGGCGTCGTCCACGTAAATGCTCGATAAAGCATGCACGCTTGCACGATGCAAGGCTTGGCATAGCCTTTGCTCGTCCCTCGGGTTAAATTGTAGGCTCGATTAAGTTAGGCAAAGTTATGCCGGTCGACCTAAGCCATTCCAAGTGTTGTCCCGCTCATTCTGCAGTTTTCAAGTTAAATACTCCCACGATCCCAAGGCCCATCATATGAGGTATGACTTGGGCGATAGCGTTGCATAAAACAAGAGTTGGTTTAAGGCACGAGCCACAGCTAGTTCAGTAGAAAGTTAGCCACGGTCTGTCGATACTTAAGAAACACGTTATGTTCAAGTTAAGTGGGAAGGCTCTGCAGTAGCCGTTCCCGGAGTTTCAAAGAAATATTAAGTCTAAGTGATGGTTAGTCGCCGAGCGGAAATATGTCGGGACTGTAGTTCAATCGCCGAGGCAACCCTGGTTTGGGCTCTGCAAAGAAGTGTGAAAAGTGGAAGAAGTAAAGCAAAGGAACTAAGTGATGATGATGAGACCATGCAATTATGTTAAGTCTAGAAGTTAGCATAGGCACGTGGTCATGGACAACATGTCGACAAGGGCGATGGTTCTTCGAGCGACAACCCGGGGCCACGAGACTGACTCGGCCTAGGAAGAACAAATTATAGCCGAGCTGGGTAATAGGCAATTGGTAGTACGGGGACTTGCATCGGAGATCGCTACTTGCGGTACAAGAATCCCGTTTGTCAGGCTATGTTCACAATTGCTAGTTAATGCCAGTGACCATTCATATAGATGGGTCGGCACGGACGGCAATCCGCGTGTGTGCCTTTGGATGGAGTCGAGTTGATGGTGTAAACAGTTAGAACACAATATCTGGGCCTAAGATTTGGCTACAACGAAGGCGACATGCTTCGGCACGAGATGTGGCATCGTGTGTTAAGTCGTTGGCATAGAGTTACATTAGTTAGATTTGGGCTGTTGCGAGTTAAGTCAAGAAGGGCCGTAGGGCAAGTTGGGTGAACTTACGTTGAGTTGCTGGGCACGACCTTGAAATGTGAGACACGACCACGTTGTCACAACCAAATTATAGGCAAGACTAAGCGAGGAGGCACTGCCTCAGAGATATTGAAGCACGAATCGAGTTCATGGCACGACCGAGTCGTTACGTCACAGAGTATGGCACAAAGACAAGCATGAGTCGGTGCGTTGACATTGCAAGCACAGAAAAGGTCTTGAGGCAAGGATAAGGAAGTTTTTGATGCGGTAGCACGGTCACACGAAAATGGAGTCTATCGTGTAGTTGCGTCTCTGATTATGGCCGTAAGGCAAGCACAACTTGATAGGTTAACGTTGTTGAGTGGACGTTGTTGTTGCAAGCATGAGATGGTCCTCAGACACAAATATGCCAAGGCATCTGTCATAAAACTGATCCTAAGATAAGACTAGAAAGATAATTGATAAGAAAGGACTATGTTGCACAAGGTAAATCAAACATGTTGGTTTTGCATGGGTGGGCGAGGAGCTCATTCCACTAGTACAGTTGAGTACTGACACCCACACAGTATTTTATGTGCAGGCACAGGTAGAAGCTCGTGGCGCGGAGCTCACTTGGATGCGTCGAGGCACGAGTTTTTTGGCTATTCGAAGCGTGCGGCCGCATGGAGTCAAGACTTATATGGGACATAATATATGGACGTCGCCTTTCGAAGCATCCGCTGGTTTAAGACATGTATTAAGATATGAGAGAGAGCTGAGTGAACTTGTAATATGTGAGAAGAGTGAGCTTGAACGATTGTAATCTTGGCTTTGAGCCCCATTGTAATCTTTGTTCCAATATCAATAAAGAGTATTTGGCAATGACTTGTGTTTTGTTCTAAATTTTTGCTGCATGTTCAATGTCTCTGCTTGGGACATCTGTGCGACGACCCCGTCGCAGCCGCTGTAATCGGCCGTTATGGAACCCGTCTTGCACGAGTAAAATCTAGGCTCGTACGGCATCATGCCTTAGCGAGGACGATCTCTTCTATGGGAGCGAAGCGTGACAGGGGAGGAGAGTGGTTTAGGGTGGGGCGGCGGGTGGGGAGGTCGGGCCGGGTGGTCTTAGCTGTCGAGGGAGAGGAGGGGGGGTTATGTTGGGGGTCGGCACGGGGGGGGGAGGGGGGTCTTGGTTGTCGGGGGTAGGAGCGGAGGGGGGCCGAGGGGTCTTGGTGGTCGGAGGGGAGGAGGGGGGCCTTGGGTAGGGGGATGGGGGATGGGAGGGGCTCCGTGGGGTCGAACGGGCTGCATGGGGTCCGCACGCGCGTCCGTTCGATCCAACGTCTGAGGACGACGGGCTCCCGATCCCCTATATTTTTTTCCATATTTATATATATATATATATATATATATATATATATATATATATATATATATATATATATATATTTCCATATTTATATATATATATATATATATATATACACACACACAGGCACACTAGTAACTCACGATAAGCTGCAATAAGCTATATATACACTGTTGTTCTACAGTTTATCAGCAGTAACTTCCTTACAAATCTCAATGCACATGCATGCACACACACACTAACATGTATACACACACACACTCAACATTCCCACACACCATCTATACACACACTAATACCAAGTACTCTAAATTTTAATTGATACCACACTTTTATGTCTATAAATATCACTCATAAATGACACACTCTCACACACAACACACAATTTTCTTATCAAGCACAACACCAATGCACTAACACAATCACAAATACCAAATATTTATTCCTACACCAACACCATTATGACACCAATATCCAAACCATATATACAAAATTGTAATATATATATATATATATATATATATATATATATATATATATATATATATATATATATATATATATATATATATATATAACAATTAGATCTAAAATAATATTGAGAAATTGACACAAAATAGGCTCCAAAATACATTATGGTGTATTATAACCCAACCACTCAATATCCAATTGTGGACACAATAACATAATCACAACTCAAATTGGACAAAAAATTTCCTTTGAGAACACGTATCGAACACTTAATGGTCAAAATTCGTAAATAATACAAATTGAGCATAGAATTTATCATTCATCATGGTAAAAACCTAGATCTACCAAACTAAAGGTTTATAACACCTAGATCTAGCATCAGAGAGTCAATTCCACCTATAGAAGGGTTCCTATGGGTTCAATTTGAGTCATGACGGTTCAATTTGGGTCATGAAGGATCAATTCGGGTTCCTATGGATTCAATTCGAGTCAATTCCACCTATGGAAGGGTTCCTATGAGTTTAAGAATCGCTATCGGTATCGAACTATTTCTATGAGTATCGGTATTAATCGCTTAGACGTCTAGGCGGTAGGCGGACTCTCTCCGTCGTGCACTCGCCTACTGCCGTTTAGAACCTTGTCGATACTGTGAACCTTGGTATAGAGTGAGTATCCTTGAAGGATATATATAAGATATCTTAGTAGTAGCTAGGTAAGTGTTGAAAATTAAATTTAGTAAAATTATCTTTCTCATTCTTTCCTCCGACCCCACTACCACTTCTTAAAATATCTGATATATGTAGGTGGTAACAGAAAAGGGGTCAGATTTATCCAGATGGGAGCAAGAGTAACAATGCATCCACTATGGTTATTTTATATCCTCTCTGCAGAATAGGAGGCTGAGAGAGTCGAATGAGAAGCAGGGAAGTAGAGGGGGGTCAGAGAGGGGACCTTCTTGAGAAGCAGGGGAAGTAGAGCGACGAAGTAGAGGGGGGTCGGTATCGGACTATTTCTATGAGTATCGGTATTGATCGCTTAGGCGGCGTCTAGGCGGTGTCTAAGCGGTGTCTAGGCGGTAGGTGGACTCTCTCCGTCGTGCACCCATCTACCGCCGTTTAGAACCTTGCCGATACTGCGAACCTTGGTATAGAGTGAGTATCCTAGAAGGATATGTATAAGATATCATAGTAGTAGCTAGGTAAGTGTTAAAAACTAAATTTAGTGAAATCATCTTTCCTATTCTTTCTCCCGCCCCACTATGAAGAAAGATGTTTACTTCTTAAAATATCCAATATATACAGGTGGGAATAGGGGAAGGGGTCAGATTTATCCTGATGGGAGCAAGAGTAATAATACATCCACTATGGTTATTTCATATCCCCCCTGTGGAATAGGAGGCTGAGAGAGTCGAATAAGAAGTAGGGAAGTAGAAGGAGGGTCAAAGAGGGGGCCTTCTTGAGAAGCGGAGGAAGTAGAGCGACGAAGTAGATGGGGGTCGGTTTCGGACTATTTCTATGAGTATCAGTATTGATTGCTTAGGCGTCGTCTAGGCGGTGTCTAGGCGATAGGCGGACTCTCTCCGTCACGCACCCGCCTACCGCCGTTTAGGACCTTGCCGATACTACGAACCTTAGTATAGAGTGAGTATCCTAGAAGGATATATATAAGATATCTTAGTAGTTGCTAGGTAAGTGTAAAAAATTAAATTTACTTATGCCAAATCTTTTGGGACTATCAGAGTTATAGATTTTTTCAAAAATCTAGTATAATGCTGATTACCTCAAAAGGCTTGCATAAGTAAGAGTGTATGGAGTGTATATCGTAGATGGATGAGTGTATAGAGTGAGCCTCCCTACTCCCCTTCTTCTCATTCGGGTCATGAGGTATCCTATTCCGTATCATATGATATCCATCTCAACCAAAACGTAGAGAAGTGTAAAAATATTAATATTAACCAAGGTTCAGTATCGGAATCAGTATCACCATAAATATCATGGCTTGTTCTACCAGAGCATAATATAAAAACAAACGTGAAGTAGAGCTTCACATTCACAATATTAGAAGGAAAAACAATTTCGATTGGTGGTAGGGCGAGCCAGAATACTTTCAAAGGATTTTGGCTTGCCCTGTCACGCCCCGATCCCGCTAGGGTCATCCGCTTTTCCTGGATCCCTGCGGGATCGTTCGTCCTCGCTAAGGCGTGATGCCGTGCAAGCCTAAGATGCACTTGCACAAGGCCAAGTACCTGCACAAAATAACTAGTCAAGCAAAACACACGCACGCACCCATTTATTGCAGAAACCAAATATTGGACACAGAGATTTGAAATAGAAATACTTCTTTTATTGATTAAACTTGATAGGATTACAAGTACAAAGCTTTGTAAACTTAGATTGCCTTATCTTGGCTACATGATTCTCTTTAAAACTCTCTTTTGAAAATAGTTGCAATGCCCATACATCATATTTCTTTATTACATGCTGGAAATGTAAAGACACCTTAAAAAAAAAGAACTTGCAACTTTGACTGGAAATAAAAAGAAGCTTCGAGGCAATCCACAGCTCTACAGGGCTAGACGAGCTTTAGTGCCTCACTTGAAATCCTCCTGTCTCATTTGCTTTCTAAAAAGGATGCCCACAACGTGGGTCAGCACACATCATGTGCTGGCGAGCAACTCTTCTTCGAAACTCATAAATATCTGCACTAATTCAACATATGAAGCTACATATTTACTGGTTCTCTTTCTACTTGTCTAGATTTTTTTAAACAATTCATAAGAAACATGACAGGAGAATATATTTCATAACCAACTTATCCATCGCCGATAGTCATCCCTGCACAAGACAGGTTAGCACAATTTGTATATGATATAAAAGTATATTGTTTAACTCTGCATCTCTTGTTAGGTTGCAATGCACTCTGATTTCATAAATGTACCTAACTATATGTTGGTCCACGGGTCGTTTCCCGTGATTAGCCGTCATGACACATAGGTTCAGCTCGTCGCTATTTGGACATTGATGCAACACACGAGGTTTCTTGTACCTTGAAATGTCTAGACAATCTCCCCCAGGCCGAGCGATTCAAGGCGCCCCCAGAACCGCCCGAGAGATCTAGTTTCCTTGTGTGCAAGTTGTCCAGGACCTATACATACTCTGTAAGGCGACTGTTATGCAACACATGTATTTATGCTTTGCTTTGGTTTATGACAGAGCTATATCTCCTAGCTTTGGGACAATTCTTATTGCTGTGGCAACGTATACAAGTCCGTCTGTACACATCTAAACATTTGAAACATATTCTTAGGCAACAAATATTATTCATATGGAAACAGATGAAGCGGCAACATATAATCCAGCATATGATTCAATTCATTTTCTTTTCTTTATCTTTTGTTATTATGGTATCGTTGATCGTAAGGATGAGACAACAGAGAGGAATAGAGATTATTTTTATTAGGACATACAAATAAATGCAAGCCAGGTTAGAACAACTCACCAAGGTGAATCTTAGTTGAGAGAATGAGGGACTTTATGCGCCGTTCACGTCCTGTGTATGTCTATGCGTCCCCCTGCATAGGCACCAACATTCGATTAGCATACTTAGGTCTCTTTCTCTTAAGCTTCGAAATGAATGCGATATGCGATGAAAGCGCACAATAAAAACCAACACGAAAATGTATTCATCAAAACCAAACAGCGAAAGAAAACATCCAACGAAAACTATTGGACTCATTTCAATAGAAGCCGATCCATCAGTTGGAAAGGTTCATTGCATTTCATCCGTGATCAATCGATACCGACAAAGGTTTCCCAAATACTCAGTTCAGGACTGAGTAAGCAAGCCATGGGTATTATATGGTAGACCGCGAGGAGCGGGACACTACATAATAACCCACTGAGAAAAAGTTTTATCCTCAAAACTTAAGATATAAACTCACCTCCACTAGAATTGCCATCAGTATCAAGTAAGGTGGAGAGATTGAAGACATAAGCATTAGCGGCAGCATTCCGTAACTGCTGATTGTGCGGGTTGTCTCTGATTGGCAGTGGGTCCCTCAATGGCCCACACTCCTCTTTATCGTTCCGACTTCTCTTTGGACAATTTCTGGCTACATGACCCAGCTGGCCACAACCGAAACAAGATTTGCTCAAGGAACGGCAGGTTTTCTTTATGTGGCCCTTCATGCCGCAGTAGCTACATTCTAAAGTTTTCGTGCGACAATAATCAATGGTGTGGCCCTGACGGCCATAGAATCCACACTCTACTGTGTTGCGATTATCTTCCTCTGTTTTTTTCTCGCCATCTTGGTATCTTTTGCAGATGGATTGCAACTGTACTGAACTTTAGCTGACGCCTTCCTCATGCTAAATTGTTTCACTTGTAGCGCTGCCTCAAAGGCCTGAGGATATGACTCATATTCTCGGTTCAGTACATTCAACTGCTGATTGTGCGGATTGTCTCTGACCTGCGGTGGGTCCCTCAGCGGCTTACGCTTCTCTGTATCGTTTCGATTTCTCTTTGGACAATTTTTGACGGCGTGACCCTGCTGGCCATAACCGAAACAAGCTTTGCTCAAGGAATGATAGGTTTCCTTTGTGTGGCCCTTCATGCCGCAGTAGCTGTATTCCAAATTTTTCGTGCGACAGTTATCTATGGTGTGGTCCTGACGGCCGTAGAATCCGCACTCTACTGTGTTGCGGTTATCTTCCTCTGTTTTCTTTTCGCCGTCGTGGTATCTTTTTGTAGGCTGATTGCGACTGCACTGAACTTTTGCTGACGCCTTCCTCAGGCTAAATTGTTCCACTTGCAGCGCTGCCTCAAAGGCCTGAAGATATGACTCTCATTCTCGGTTCAGTACACTCAACTGAATGTCATCGTTCAGACCTAGAACGAACCGATTTATGCGGGCATGCTCTGTTGGTAACATAATAGCAGCAAAATTTGCCAGTTTAGCAAATTTAGATTCTTAGTCTTCCATGGACATGCACCCTTGCTTTAATGATATAAAATCATTCTCCATCTTCTGCCTGATAGCAGAAGGGAGATATTGCTCCAAAAATGCTTTCTTGAACGAGACCCAAGAAATCTTTCCACCCCTAGCAGTTGTGAGCAGCTCTGGTTTCTTTGCTTTCCACCAATCTTTTGCCCGCAGTCGTAGTTACAAAGCGGCACAAACTACCTTCTTGTTACTCGAAACTCCTACGAACGCGAACAAACTCTCTATTTTATCGATCCAGTCCATCACCTTATCTGGTGATGTCCTGCCTTCAAATTCTGGAGGTTTCGCGTCTAAGATGTCCTTTGGCCTAAAAGAAGTGTGCATGTGTGCCGACTGGGTTTCGTCACCATCCACGGGCTCAATCTCAAGTGTTTCCGTTGGTTTGGTCGCTGCGGTGGTATCTCGATTTGCCGCTAGCGCAGTTACAAGTTGGGTCAAGGCATCCAGCTGCTTCTATTGGGCCTCCAGACGGGCCTGTTGTATTTGGCCATGCACCTCATTATCCTGCCTCAGTAGTTCCATCATGGTCATGATCCGTTCTATCGGATCGGTTGAGCCAGATGGTCGAGAATGAGCTATTTCTCTACAAAAGAGTATAACTTTCGTCAGTCTCATAAAATATTATGGATTTATTGTATGGGGCATTGGTTTTCATAACTCAAAATTGGGACCTTTGAAAGCCATCAAAATACTTTATATACTTTTTCGAAAATGAAATTTGCAAGAGGCCAAGGACGTAAAATCGTGCTTTGATACCACTTGTCACGTCCCGATCCCGCAGGGATCTAGACAAGGCGGACGACCCTAGCGGGATCGGGGCGTGACATGCCCTACCACCAATCATAAATTTTTTTCTTCTAATATTTTGAATGTGCTTCACACGTTTGGTTTTATATTATGCTCTGGTAGAACAAGCCATTAGATTCATGGTGATACCGATTTTGATATCGATCATTGGTTAATATTAATATTTTTACACTTTTCTACTCTTTGGTTGAGATGGATATCATATGATGCGGAATAGGAGGCTGAGAGAGTCAAATGAGAAGTAGGATGTATAAGGGGGTCAGAGAGGGGGCCTTCTTGAGAAGCAGGGAAGTAGAGCGACGAAGTAGAGCGGGGTCGGTATCGGACTATATATTTTTAATTGTAATTCTGTTTACTTTGTCTTACGATGCAGGTTTGCACATCCAATCTGCGATGGATCATTACTTCGTTGATCGTGCCATGCGGTAATTGTCGCAATAGACATTACGAAGAAGTGGTGACTGTGAGAGATTATTTGACCCGTAAGGGTTTCGTACGTGATTACGGCCTGTGGTCATTGCAAGGCGAAGTATATGCGGAAAGACAGGATATGGTGTACGATGCGACAGGGCCTAATTTTAATCCGGAGGATCCTAATCCCGAGGCGAAGAAGTTTTATGATATGTTTCAAAAAGCAGATACTCCTCTATATCCTGGTTGTGAGACTCATTCCGTACTGTCAGGCTATGTCGTTAATGGCTTCAAGTTTAAGGCAAGACTGCTGAGGGTCATTCATCGTTGGAGGGTCATTCACCGTGGATGTGGTTACAGGTTGCATATTACACATCTAATCATGTAGACGCGGTTGAAGTATCCGAAGAGGAAAACAAAATAGATGAAAGCGAAGATGAGGAGGAAGAGAAAGATGAGGACGCAGAGGATGTCTAATACTGTCATTTCGATACAACAATGAATCTTCCACATTACACGTCTAATATATATACTGTCATTTTATTTAATCCCTAATTAATTTCCATGTTTCCATCAATCTTACCAAATGGCACCCATGACCCGAGGACGTCGCTTGAGAGAGGCACAGATGGCTGCTAAGGAGGTAGTGGCACCTCCTGCTGCTAAGGAAGTAGTGCCACCTCATGCTGCTGAGTCGGTAGTGGTACCTACTGCAGAGATGACGGTCAAGGAAGAACTTCCTCCTACTATTAAGAAGGAAGTGATTCCTAAAGCCGAGATAGCTGTGAAGGAGGAGGTGGAACCAGTCATCCATCTCTTCTGGATATTGATCTTGCTGGCGTGGATCCTACTTATGCGCAGTGGTTGAGGAGGGAGATCTCTCTGCGCTTACGTAGAGGACAATAGATATATATATGATATAATTTTTGACCGAATTTGTTTCCGGTATACTTATTTCTGGGTTTTACTTGGATGGTTTTACAACTCTTGATATTTTTATTTTCTAGACATGGTTATTTATAGACTTGGATATTTTTGGATGCTATTACCTAGACTTTTATTATATAGAAATTCAACGGAGGGTTGCTCCGGGTCTCATTGATGTATGTTGGTTTATGTGATATATTTGTGATAGATATTTGTATATTGGTGTGTGATGTATATTGGTTTGTTGGTTTGTGTGAGGTGTGATGCATATTGTGATGTTTCGATGTTTCGGATGTTGTACGAACAGGAAATGTTGTGTTTTATGTAAATTTTTTCAAAAAATTTTAGTTAGCGATGGACTTGCGACTACCTAGCGATGGAAGGCGACAGCTGAGGGACGGAATATTCCGTCGCTAACTGGAGAATTTTCAGTTGGCGACGGATGTCGACGGATTAGCGACAGATTATCCGTCGACAAGGTTTTGGAAATATAAAGATTTACAGAACCTAAGCGACGGATATTCCGTCGCTAAACCGCCGTTCTCCCATCGAGTATTAGCGACGGATAGCAACGAATTGGCGACAAATTTTGCGTATTAGAAACTCTCTGATACGCAGTTACCGACATATTACCGACGGACTTGTCCGTCGCTAAAAAGTAGTATCAAAAACTTTCTGATAATTGGTTTGACAAAAATTCGTCGGCTAGCCGTCGCTAAATGTACGATTCTTGATGACGACAATCCGTCGCTAAGCAGTCGAATGGCGACAGCTTAGCGACAGACTTGTTTAGCGACGGACAATTTTTCGACGAATTTTTTTAGCCAAATTATTCCGTCGGTTAGCCGTCGCTAAGTCGATTTGCCGACGGATTAGCGACAGATATGGCCGTCGCTAATACGATAAATTTTGGTAGTGCGCTTAGGCCGGCCACGATGTCGTGATCGTTGCCTTGGAATCGTTGTTCCGTCACTCGTGCATGAGTTGTCCGCGAACATTTCGTATTCTTATTTTTCGTTTAACTTGTCGGGCTGTCATGAGCCAATTATCTTATCGGGCTGTCTAGAACCATAATGCATTATCGACCAGGTTGGCGACGGCGTCCGTGCAGCGCGGGTAGCGAGTCCCGTTGCACGTCCCCGTCATACCTGTCGCTAACCATTCCTTTCCTTTTTTTCATTCATTCTTTT
Source organism: Iris pallida (assembly GCA_029216955.1). NCBI lineage: Eukaryota > Viridiplantae > Streptophyta > Magnoliopsida > Asparagales > Iridaceae > Iris > Iris pallida. The sequence continues at coordinate 10,803,430 of JANAVB010010799.1, forward strand.
TTTTCTTTTTTTTTCTTTCACTTGTTCATTCGTTCATTGATTTATTCACGTATTCATTCATTCATTCGTTCGTTTATTCATTCATTCACTTATTCGTTCATTCATACATTATGCAACTTCCTGTATGGGAACCGTCTTGGTGACCCATCGGTTCCGAAGCCTTTCAATGTTTCTATACTCTACTCGGAACAACTATGTCAATAGTCTTCCTGCTTCATTGTTGTAAACCATTCATTGTTTCATATTTTAAGTTTTGGTATGATTCTAGTGACAAGCATTTCGTTTGTTATTGGACGCATAAGTAAACCTACACAAAGTGTAAGTTGTGCGTTTGCACGGACGTGGAGTGCGGTGCGAGAGTTCGTATATTTTTTAAGTTTTTTTCCATGTTCTATACATGCATACAAGATGAGATTATTCCCTTAGCTAGGTGCGTTGAGTCATTTGTTAGCATGCACGGTGTTATCGCCTAGCAATTCTAGCAATAGTGTCCATATTATTATGTGTCTAGGCTAAACAAAGACAGGTTCATCGGAGTCACCCATCTTAGCGATGATCGCATCGGCCGAGCGAGACTCCGAGCATGCCTTTGAAAGTCTATGTCTGGATTCTCCTGAAGGGCCAAGTCCATTGCCTTTGCATTAAGCGAGTCATTTCGTCGAGAAAGACGGGGTTCGAGTCGTTGCACTTGCGCCATTTGAGTCGGCGTTCCGTTAGGGCGGAGCGAGTCGTTACATAATACACCACTCAAAATAAGTCTCGTCCTCGAGACTTCCTGAGTGCACGCCATCCTACCGTTTCTTAACTCATGCCGTGTGCATATCTTAGACAATTTCTATCGAATGGCCTTATCGTTTGATGGCATCGAACTACACTCGGGTACCTTTCTAAGTTCCGTATCGCATGCATTTGGTAAATTTCATCGAATGACTTTACTACTTATTCAAGCTGACGGTACTCACTCAGTTATCGTGTTTCTATGACTTGGTCACTATTGTGCCCTTTAGTGGGACTATAATGGTCACACGAGGTGTGTTATAATTCGTCAAACATAAAGGCCATAGGCTGAGACTAACTCGCTTAATCCATTCATCCATGCGCATCTTAACATATTCATTTGCAGCTACATTCGAGTTCATCATATCGCTGAGTTTGGATCGTGCACATATTCAAGACGTCCCCTGAATATATACATCGATGTTTGGATCGGTAAGGTTATGATCTCCATCCTCAACCGTCCCATCGACTAGCCTGCTCAAGACCTCATCGACGTTGGAGACGTAGTCATTGCTCGACGTCGGCAGACCGTCGCAAACCTGAGAGATGCCGTTATAGCAACCAGCAGAATCGGTACTGCTCCAGCGAACTTACTCTCTGTTGAAAATTCCATTACTTTTTGTTTCTTGATTTCTTCTTGATGCACCGGTGTATATCACACACACATATAGAGAGAGAAGTGTGTTTGATACATCTTGATGATGAGAAGTCCACGGCCCATGAGGATGAAAGAAAGTGAGAAAGTAACAGAAGAAAGGGACTACTGATAGTACATTTGCAGCAAATTTTAACTCTTAATCAGTGTTTGTTATGTTGTACATTTAGCAAATTCCAAGTACTCTACTTGATTTATGTTCATTGTTTTGGTCTTATGTTGATGGAATTCTACGAAGGCAAACGTTAGGCTTGCCACTCTTCAACGCTAGATCCTACATGTTACATTCGTACTAACACAAGGTTATGTAAGAATAAGATGATTATTTACGCACGGGACTTTATAAATGGAAGGAATAATAAGTCTATGTAGCTTAGTCGACTGATCTTCTGTCATCTAGTCGGGATCTTATGTCTCTTTTCGGTAACCACAAGAGTCACTCGAGTTCGACATTGACAAATAGGTGTTGGAAGCATCAATAGTTATATTAACAAGTTGTGCTTTCAAACTGAATACATAAAATTTAACTGCTCCACAAAATTTTCAACTCTAAATTAGACGCGGAATATAACTGCTCTCAAAAAATTTCACCTTTACTAAAATACGAGAGTTTTAAGGAGGTTTGAAAGAAGGTCTCATTATGGGTTGAGAGAGTGTTTTACTCAGTAATATACGTACACTACTAAAATCTGTCAAATCAACGACGCCTCAGGACGTCATGAAAGAGGGAAAATACGTCGCTAATTTCAATTAGCGACATATTTAGCAATGTTTGCATGTAGTCGCGATTAACCTAGTCACTAAACAACACGACGTCGCAATACGTCGCTATTGCGACGATACTTAGCGACACATACACGTCGCTAATGCAGCGACTACCAGCGACGTAGAACGTCAGCAGTTACCGACGTAACCTAGCGACGTTGAGCGACTTGACATGCATCGATGCTGACCTAGCTTGAGAGCTAAATGACGACGTTCTGCGACTTTGTTACGTCGCTATAGTACCGACATATAGCGACGTTTAGCGACGTCATATGTAGCGATGTTTAGTAACGATCAGCGACGGTTTTCATCACAGTTAGCGACGTTCCGATACTTACTTAGCGATGTTAACTTCCGTCGCTAGCCGTCGCTGAACGTCGCTAATTTTGAAAAAAAATTAAAAAAAATACAGCATTTGCAGCATCCCCTACAGCATTTGCAGCATTTGCAGCATACCCTACGCCATTTGTTACAACAACGATGGTGTGTATCACGAACACAGTATCAAACAACACAGATACACACAATCACGAACACGTTTGAAACACAATCTCATCAATCAACACAGATATATAAAAAATTGTAACAACATTATCAAACATAATGCTCCACATAAGAATAATGTATGTATAACCACATAAAAGACCCAACAATGGGCCATCACACAACAATATATATATATATGTCGACTACGGCTGATCAGGAGGAGCATCACTTCTCCTGGAAAGAAGGTAAGCATACTGCTCCGGTGTAAGAACCACTGACGACGATGAAGGAGGAGGCAATGCAACCGCTGGAGAAGGAGGCAGTGTAACCGCTGGAGAAAGAGGCAGTGTAACCGCTGGAGATGGGTGCGTCCGTGTCTCCTCTAGGGCTAGCAGTCTGGCACTGCATTGCTCCATGCAAGCCGTTATCCTAGTAACGGTGTCGTGTATGGACTCCTGCATCCCCTGTACGTGCCGCACGGTGTGCTCGAGCTCGTCAAAGCGTGCGGTGACCGACGCAGCGTCCCCTTGCGCCTGAGACCCTGGCTGCTCAGAAATCCTCCTCAGCATATCGTCGTGCAGCTCAGCAATCTGGCGGGCAAAGGTACCCTCGACTCGGGACGACTCGGCCTCAGCCGTCTGTGAATGCGCACTGGTAGAGGGAGCCCTGGATGTCTGCGTCGCAACAAATGCGCCGTAGGACCCCGTACCGTAGTACGTACCCCTCTGAAGACCACCAACAGTTGTCTTCCAGAGCTCGTCCTCCGACTGAGGCGGAGAGGGCTGCGATGTACCAACCCCTCCCTCTGCCGGTACACTAGCACTCGCACGCTCATCACGTAGCCTAACAAACTCTTCCTAGAAATCATTGTGCATCTCTATAAATCAGTACTTACTAAATTAGCCTAATAAATGTCTAAAGTATTTAATTATTATTAACTATATAGTTATCTGTATATTCTTCAAGTTGTGTTAAAAATTAACGAAATCTAAATTAGTATTTACATAGCTCTGAATAGCCCGGTCGTCGATGAGCTTCCCGTCCTTCCGATGGGTGGCCAGGAAGATGGTCACCATGTTTGCGTCCTCACCCCTCTTGACCTGCGTGTTTGTTATATTTTATTCTTTAGTAAAATAGAAAATTGTATACTCCTACTATCAATAAAATCTTATATTTTGCAATAAATTACATACCAGACGACAGAAATGCTCTGTCATAGGAATCGATCCACCACACCACTTTCCGGCCCTCGTCCTAGCCGCCTTCGCCTTCTCCGACCGCTCTCTGTACCGGGGCTCCTCAAATCGAGCCCTCATCGTGGTCCACTGGTCAGGTGTGATCCAACCAGCAATCGGCTTTAGTTCTTCATCATTCAAATATCTATTTTTTAGTTTTCCAGAAGGCTTTCCAAGAGCATTGAAGACTTTCAATAATGCATCATTATATTCTATATCTCCATCGTCGTTCCTCGGAGCTCTTGTTCTATTTGTAGCAATATGAGGCTTGAAATACATTGAACAAAAGTTTGTAATCACCTCAAGGACATAGGCTTCACAAATAGAACCCTCGACCCGTGCCTTATTTTTTACCTTCCTCTTCAGGTGGTTTAGATGGCGCTCGAACGGGTACATCCACCGATAACCGACGGGCCCACCAATACGTGCCTCATATGAAAGATGAATTGGCAAATGTTCCATAGAGTCCAAGAATCCAGGAGGAAACACCCTCTCAAGCTTACACAATGTTACTGCAATGTCCTTCTCCTGCTTTTCAAGCCGATCGACGAGCAACTTAGTAGAACAAAGATCTTTGAAGAATATGCTAAGCTCTGTCAGTGGATCCCAAACGACCTGAGGTAAGAATTCCTGAAATGCAATCGAAATTAACCTCTCCATAAAAATATGACAGTCGTGGCTCTTCATACCCTGTAGTTTATTCTCCTTCGGGTTAACACATCTTCTCAAATTTGATACGTACCCGTCTGGAAATTTTAGGCCCTGGATCTACATACAAGTTTACCTTTGTCCTCCTTGTCCGGTGAGAAAATGGCCCTGGGCTGCTTATACTTCCCACTGCCTTCCTTTATCAAATGCAACTCTGGACGTCTGTATATTTCTTCTAAGTCCAACCTGGCCTTGGGATTGTCTTTCGTCTTCCCCTTTACGTCCATCACAGTATTTATTATATTGTCAAATACATTTTTCTCGATATGCATGACATCCAGGTTATGTCTGAGCAGATGGTCACTCCAATATGGTAGGTCCCAGAATATACTCCTCTTCATCCAGTTGGAGCGCGGCCAAATCCATCACACTTGTACCCCGCTGTAGGCTCTTCAATAGCACTTGATAATTCTTTAACTTCTTCCCATATCGTGTCCCCAGACCACCGTCGCGGTGGACTGGACTTCTCTACCATGCCAGCACGAAAAGCATTCTTGTTCCTCCAGTACGGATGATCCTTTGGCAGGAACTATCAATGACAATCAAAGAAGCATGGTTTTCCTCCGTATTTCAAACAGAAAGCCTTAGTACGATCCATGCAATACGGACATACGAGACGGCCATGGGTGCTCCAACCCGATAACATTCTATAGGCCGAGAAATTATTGATGGTCCACATTAGTGCGGCCCTCATCTGAAAGTTCTGCTTTCTGGAAATATCATATGTGGTTGCACCTACTTCCCACAACTGATTCAGCTAATCTACCAAGGGTTGTAAGTACACATCGATGTTCCTCTTCGGGTTCTTCGAACCTGGAATAATAACAGTTAGGAACATGTAAGGAGTCTTCATACACATCCAAGGCAGCAAGTTATACGGAGTAACAATCACATGCCAACAAGAATATTGTGAGCCCGAAAGTCCAAATGGGGTAAAACTGTCGGAGGAAAGCCCCCAATCTGACATTACGCGGCTCCGAAGCAAAATCGGGATACACTAGATCAAAGTGCTTCCATGCTTCCCCGTCGGATGGATGATCCAGTACTCCATCTATTTGTTTTCGCTTGTGCCAACTCATATTATCAGCTGTCTCCTTTGCCATAAGCAACCTCTATAACTGCGACGTCGAAGGCAAATAGTGCATCGAATCTGTTGGCTTGCGTGAACCAGAAGTCCTTGTTGTACTAGTTGCCTTGAAGCGATCGGCACCACAAAATCTGCAGGCGTCTTCATCCTTGTCGTCCTTATAGTACAACATGCATCCGTTGCGACATGCATCAATTTTTTCATATCCCATCCAGAGCGATCTCACCATTCTCTTAGATCGGTAGAAGTATTTAGATAACTTGCCATCCTCCGGTAATATATCTTTAATTAACTCCAGGATTCGGTTGTAGCATTCTTGAGACATGTTAAAATCTGATTTTATGCTCAACAATCTTGTAATCACCTCCAACGGTAAATGGTCATCACAACCAGGATATAAAGGAGTCCTTGCATTCTCCAGCAACTCCATGAACTTTGCAGCATTGGCATTCGGTGCCTCCTCAGCTGCATATTGATTGTTCAGATCGAAACTAGGCCCCGCAGCATCGAAAACCATGTTCGTCCACCCTTAGTCATAATCAGCATGCTCGTGGACATCTACATAAGGCTCCACATAAGGCTCCGGCTCGGAGGCTAAAGGCACAAGTTCTCCGTGTGCGGTCCACTGATAATAATTTGGCATAAAATCCCTCGAATACAAATGATATGTCACATCCACTTCCGAATGATATTTCAAATTGCGACATCTCACACATGGACACTTAATTCTTGTACGGTCCATGTACTGAGGGAACGCCTTGGCAAACTGCAGGAACTGTTGCACACCCTGTATAAATTTATCCCGCACACCGCACATGTCATCAGGATGACGATTGTACATCCACAAACGGTTCCACAGATAGTAATTCATATCTATTTTAAGATAATTCTGCAAAGATTGACACAGATAATAATTCATCAGGATGACGATTGTACATCCACAAACGGTTATATTTTATCAGGATGACGATTGTGCAAACATTGACATAGATTTCTGGCTCGCCGGTCGAATGGCAGATAAAAAGGTTATATTCGATTTTTTGTCAAGTGTGAGAACGGATGGCTCAGAACACAACCCAAAATTTATTCTAGCATACAGTAGTGTGAATCATCTATGTTCTGTACATATGGTGTAGTATATGTTCTTATCGAATATAGTATCTGAAGGATGTAATAGAATCAATAAGATGAACACACAAAATATAATACTAAGACGTTATCTACTACTAAAAGATGTAGTGATAGGTTGTCGTATCATCATTGCCGAGGGATGGGGGTCGGAGGACAGTCAACTTTATCTACGGCTACATAGTTTCTGCCTCGCCAGTCGAATGGCTGCAGGGACTATGTCCTGATCACGATGTCGTACCGTAGATTAATGCAAAGTCCTTATAGCAAATGTCGTACATAGATTTCTACCTCGCCAGTCGAATGGCTGTAGGGACAGTGTCTGACTTGGTGTATCTCACCATTTTCCCAAAATGCCTGACATTCAAACTCAGAAAACAGTTGCTAACTGATATCACTGTTCAGTTAAGCCTATTCTCAGGTTAATCCTTATTCCAATATCATTTCCCAATAGGAATTTATCTAAGTCCATATCAATAGACAAATTTTCTTTGGGTAACATGAACTAGCCAAGCCATCATACCTAGGGTAACATGATACTGCTACCAATGTTGATAACTAATACTGAAATCTTAACCACTGACATCTTGAAACCCATATGAACACACTTACCTAAGTGCATACATATTGAATTATATATAATCAGATATAACAACCCAAAAATCCGAACTCTAAACCAAAACATAGGCCAAGTGCCATATCCAATTACTGCCTAGTACATTCACTCACTAACCCTTCAACCCATATCTTAGTTTAAATTCTAAAATCAAACCCAGTTTTCAGTTCTCCATATTCCATTAATCACAGTTTGTATATTAATATTCGAATTCAAAAATACTTTTAAACATTGAATCTCATAATCAAATTTAAACCCAAAATCGAAATATCAGTTTGAATTCACAGTGTTGTTTTCCATAAATAAATTCCTTTATTTATTGTGTATCTGAGAAAATTACAACTGTAGGAATCTGATCTAGAAGACGATCACTTTATCCCTTGGACTATGCGAAGAAGAAAAGCTCTCAAAATTTTGACAGTAGATAACTATGTATCCGTCTAATTGAATGAGAAAAAGAAATCTATTTATAGAGTCAAAAATAATAACTGAAAAGATAACTGTCTTCACAGCCTGTGCTTAGTTGAAAATCACGCAGGATTTAACATACGCAAGGTTGTGAGCAGTTACTGGACGTGGCCTGTAACTGTTGGACACATGGCAATCATGCATGAGTCGTGTGCAAGTTACAGGACACGCAGGCGAGAGATCAGTGGCATCGCTGCCACGTACTCCAATTTGATGAAATCCACGCAGACTTGTTGAAGACGAAATCCACGCAGACTCGGGGTAGAAAGCTTCAAAATCCACGCAAACTTGGGGCAGGAAGCTTCAGAATCCACGCAGACTTGGTGAAGAAAACTTCAGAATCCACACAGACTTGAGGAAGAAAACTTCAAAATCCACGCAGATTTGAGGGAAAACTCAAATACACGCAGACTTGAGATAGGACTGCCAGCTATCTTGATTCAGCGTGCCTCGACTGACACAAAATCTCTACAGTGATTGCTTTTGTCAGTCGCATTAAATGACAAGAAGCTCTTTTGGTACGCCAACTTGACGAAGGTTGAGTCTTGCTGAAGAAGATTTCGAAAATCACGCAATAGACGGCTGTGATCTCTCGAATTCTGTGCATACATGACATACGAAGAGACATTCTTCGACTGTTGTGCTGTCAGTCATAATTACTCTCTGATAAATGATGAGCTGTCTCCTTAGCGTGACTTGTAAATATTGTCCTGATCAACTGAGCGTGACTTTTGACTCTGTCCTGATCAACTCAGCGTGACTGTATTTTTAAAGGCCTACATGACCCCCTTCAAAGTTTTCGAAAAATTGAAAAGACTTCAAAATTTTCGAAATACTTTGAAAATAAGATGATAAAATGAAATCAGTCACGCTGAGATGACTTCAAATTTTTCGAAGTCGAAAAGACTTCGAAGTTCTTTGAAAACATCCAAATAAACTTATTAAATGTCATAATGACTCTTCGTTCTCCGAGACTGATTGCATCCAATTCATGGTGGAATATGAACCGCCGGCGAGCTCTGTTATATAAACAGGGAGAAGATTATTTTTAATCTTCATCTTACGTCAACATGACACCAAAGGAAGAAGCTGAAGAAGAAGCACGCAAATTGGGTTTTTGTTCCCATGGTGATCCCATTTTTGAGGGTAAGGAACCGGAGCCCCTAGTCTTCTAGTTCAAAGACGATCCCATGCATTTAGCCAAGAATTTCCTGAGCTATTTTGGTCTGGATGGCTCGTCTTCTTCTGACGGACGCAGCCTTGCAAAACAGCGTGAAATGTTGAAGGCTCTGTTACGCCGCATGGGGGTTAAGAGCGTAGAAGAACTGGGCACTAAGCTCAGTTGCTCTGCTAAATAGAGCGTGTCTTTTATGCTTTTGTCTTCTTTTGAAAATGTTGCACTTCTTCTTTTGTCTTGTGTAAGGCCATCAGTGCCTGTCTTGAAGAATGTAGTACAACTTTTGTGTTTGAACAGCATGCATTAATGAAGAATGTTAATTAGCACTCTTTGACTGTTTCCAATGTTGCGTTGTCTTCCAAAGCACACGTGTCATTCATTCCATGGTTTACGAGCGCTATTTACGCAGATATTTTCCAAGAATAAGCTTGTACTTTTTTTAAATAGATAGCTGAGTTTCAAAGATACTCATCTCTCATTTTCTTTTTTCTCTGAGAATGAAATTTTTGGGAGATTTCATTCTTAAACAGAAAAGCAATGCTTTCTAATGTTCGATTTCTGCACACTGTATCAAACATGAGTTTGCCAATTCTTAGCACCAATCTTGAAGGTAAGTCCAGTATAGTACGTGTACTATTTTGTTGCTGTTGAAAATGGGCTTTTTTGTTTCTGACTGAACAATGCACGCTTGACTAGCCAGCGCGTGCCAAATGATTTTCTGTTGATTAATCTCCTCTTCCATGATACTTTCTGCAGGAATTCGACTGAAAACTTTCTTTAGAACTGGCATTGGTGATGTGGATGCTGTGGAGAATATTCTGCTGACACCTACATCAGGGAGCTCATACGCTTTTGACGCGTACATCAGACAACTCAGAACTCTTCGTGGGATAGAAGGGTCTTCCTCAGATGGTAGGAAGAGCCTTTATACACGAGAGTTGGATGGTGGAGTCAACTCTACCCCAAAAAAAGGGTAGTAGAGTTTCTTTCAAGGCAGAACTAGGAATTGTATCCCAATATGGAATACATTCCTATCTTCCTTAAGAGGTTACCCCCAATCCACCAATTGTATTGGCAGCACCATGACTTCGGGCTGCCATACTCTGTGGTTCTCCTCTCGTCTGAGAGAGAAGACCAGAGTTTGATTCCTGCTGATCTGGTCGTGACTGGGACTCAGACAGTCAGGAACTGCCACCAACAACGAACCTGACGGAGAAGGTCCGATGGAGAAGATCCAAAGAAGAAGATAGATCTCTTTTAGGTTATTGTTGTGGTGTAGAATGAAAATCCAAGATTGTAATAGATTTCCATTATGATTATAAGAAAGTCTAAGAAAATGTAATAGACTTTTTATGGTAAAATGAGAATGGAAATGATAATTCTTCTATGCTCAATAATTTGTATTTGTGGATGAATTGTGGACATGATAGATAATAAATCTTCTTTTTTTTTAGAGTATATGATATTATCAGAGGTTATGGACGTGATAATATGTATGAACTCAAAAGAAAATAGATTGATTTCTATGCAGAGGTCAAAAATGACAAATGAGTAGATAGATTCGGAATTGATTCAGAGGTTATGAAAACATGATAAATAACGAATCCCTACTTAATAAATTGATAGAAGACCATGAACGGACGAACGTAATAAATGAACGGATGAACCGTCAAGTATTAATGAATTTGTGAATCGTCGGATGAATGTGAGAAATGAATGGATGAACTGTCGGATGAACGTGATTAATGAATGGATGAACCGTCGGATGAACGTGACGTTTCATTATTTATAGAATTTCTGCCTATAAATATAGCAGAAATCTGACCAGAACGAACACTTCTTCTTTCAAACATAAGAATGTCGTCTGAAGAAGCATCCAAGAAAGCTGAAATTGCCATGAAGATTCAGAAAGGCATTGGAGAATGTCCTGCTGATCCAATTCAATTGAAGAAAGCGGTAGCAGGCGAAGGTTCGTCTGTACCCAAGCCACCAAGGGATATTCTGGACTTCCTGCTCGAACCAGGAAAGACTGAAGAAGAAGAAGCCATGAGAATGGCTACTTGTAAGTTCCTCGTGGGTTCCAGCAAAGAGGTTCTCAATTCTTTTGCTGATCGCGTCTTCGAGAAGGACGGCAGTGGCCCACGTCCAAATGTAGAAAAGGATGATAGTGATCTTCTTTAATATCATGTATCATCATTCATGATAAAAATAAAATAAAAATTTTATTTCTAAACATAAACTATCTGATGATTACAAGCATTTACATTTATACATATTACTTCTTAAGGAATTTGCCATTAATAGGCATCAAAACTTTTCGACCATCCAATTCTGAGAGTTGATAAGCTCCATTTGAGAAAACTTTGCTCACAATATAGGGTCCTTCCCACTTTGCGTCAAATTTGCCCTTGCTCATATGAGTCATAGTCATAGGACGTCTGACTGTTAGAACAAGTTCTCCTTTTTGATACGATCGAACTCTGACTTTCTTATTAAAAGCTCTTGAGATTCTAGCTTGATAGAATTCAATATTCTGTTGAGCAGATAATCGCTTTTCATCCAGAGCTTCTCATTCTTGAAGTCGAAGACGATCATTATTTTCTGCAGTGAGTTCATTAGCGATTGCTATCCTTAAAGAAGGAATTTGAATCTCTAATGGAAGAACAGCTTCGCAACCATACACCAGAGAAAGGGTGTACATTTAGTAGCATTACGAACTGTAGTGCGATAAGCCCACAAACATTCACCGAGCTTCTCACTCCAATTACGTTTGTTAGTAGAGACAAACTTCTTTAGGAGTTTGATGATGGTCTTGTTGAAAGCTTCTGCTAATCCGTTAGCTGCCGGATTATATGTAGAAGCCACATTGTTGATTGATGATCGTCACAGAATCGAGTAAACTTCTGACTAACGAACTGTGGTCCGTTATCATGAATAATGCGTCGAGGAACACCAAATCTGTAGATGACGTGGTGCTTAATAAAGCTAATGACATTGGACGTCTTAACTTCAGCAAAGGAATGGCTTCGGCCCATTTGGAGAAGTAATCGGTTATTACGAGAATAAACCGATGACCTTTTGATGACGGCGGATTGATCGGACCAATAATGTCCATGCCCCAAGCTTCGAAGGGCCATGATGCTGCCGTCGGATGTAAAATTCCGAAGGTTGATGAATAAAATGCATGGATTTGACAAGCTTTACACTTCTTTGCATATTCGATGGCGTCTGATACCATAGTGGGCCAATAATAACCCATACGTCGAATACGGTCTTGAAGTTTTGGTCCAGGCTGATGTGCTCCCAAATTCCATCATGTGCTTCGCGAATAATTTGTTGAGCCTCGTCACCGCAACACATCGAAGAAGTAAACATCATAAGCTCGACGATATAAGGTCTTTGTTGTATGATTATAATAGAATCGGAGTGATCGTCGTCTGATAGATGCTGCCTCACTCGGATCATCCGGAAGAATATCATACAATACGAAATCTAAGAAAGGAAGTCTCCAATTCGTATCCGTATTTTGATTCTCGCCGAATTACTGAAGATAAATTCCATGCTGGAATCAGATGAAGATGATAAAGATTTACGACTAAATCCAAATCCTCTTGTTGTGCTGACGTCATGAGATGTTGATTCTTCAATGTCAACTGGAAGTCCTAGGGTCAGGTTATTTTCAAGATGAAATAATTCTCGATTGCGAACAATAATCATTTGTTGTCGTCTAATTGGGATAGCCAACACCGCTGCAAGATTAGCTAGAGCATCAGCTTCTGTGTTACATGCTCGCCTAACATGTTCAATGAAGAATTCTTCAAACGAAGAAGCCATAGTTATAGCTGATCTATGATAAGGAACCAGATCTTGATGGCGGACTTCATAAGTCCCCTTATCTGATTGACAATGAGTTTAGAGTCTCCGTACGCCTCCAAATGTTGAATATTCAGATGTTTAGCGAGTTGAAGACCAATAAGTAATGTATTGTACTCAGCTACATTGTTTGAACATGGCTGATCGAGAGAATAAGCTCTTTGGATAGCAAGACCTTCTGGCGATACAAGAACGATTCCAACTAGCGACATATCACCATTAGGACCTATTCTTGAAGCTCCATCAAAGAATAGACGCCAAGTAGGATCTTCTTCAGCAATTTGGTTTGAATCTAGGACTTCATCTGAATTTCGTCATAGAGTTTTGAATCTTCTGGAATTGAATGAGCAGCCAGAAAATCAGCTAAAGCTTGTCTTGACTGACTTCTGAGGAATATAATGTATGTCATACTGAGCAAGTAGGATTCCCCAGTTAGCTAATCGAGAATTCAAAACACTGGTTTCTTCATCATGATCCGTATAGGATTGATCCTGGAGATGACATGAATAGTTGGCCAATGATATAATGTCGTGTCTTTTGAACAGCGAACATCAAGGCTAGACATTCTTTTTCGACCGGTGAATATCGAGGTTCAGCTCCGGTCATAGTACGACTGAGATAGTAGATGGCTTGTTCATGACCATTTTGATTCTTTTGAGCGAGTAATGCACCCAATGAATGACTCATTGCTCGAGTATATAGGAGAAATGGAATTCCTGAAACGGGAGGTACCAATACTGGAGGGCTCATCAGATATTGTTTTATATCATCGAATGCTTTCTGACATTCATCATTCCAGACAAAAGAAACACCTTTCTTCATAAGTTTGTTGAATGGTCTGCAGCGTCCTGATAAATTAGAGATGAATCTCCTGATATAAGCGATCCTTCCTTGAAATCCTCGTAGCTCTTTTAAGGTGCGTGGAGGACGCATCTCTTGGATGGCTTTGATCTTCTCGGGATCCACGTGTATACCTTTAGAGGTAATGACGAAGCCGAGAAATTTACCACTAGAGACGCCTAAGAAGGACTTAGTAGGGTTCATCTTTAATTGATGCTTACGCATTAGATCAAATATAGTCTTCAAATCTTGGATATGATCCTCCTTTTGTCGACTTTTGACTGCAATATCATCAACATAGAATTCGACTATTTTCGCAAATGTTCACGAATATAGTGCTCATAGCTCGTTGATAAGTTGCTCCTGCATTCTTGAGACCGAATGGCATAACTGTATAACAGTATGTACCGATCGGCGTTCTGAAAGAAGTGTGCTTCTCGTCATCTGGAAATATTTTAATCTGATTGTACCCAGAATACCCGTCCATGAATGACATCCGTTCAAATCCACAGGTATTATCAATCATGACATCAGTGATTGGTAGAGGGAATTCGTCTTTAGGGCATGCCGCATTGAGATCGCGGAAGTCTATGCATACTCTGATCTTGCCAGTCTTTTTAAGGACAGGAACTATGTTAGCCACCCAATCGGGATGTTGTTCCTCTCTAATAAACCCGGAGGTTATGAGTTTATTGACTTCAGCTTCAATTGCATCCATAATGTCTGGACGAAATCGTCGCTGTTGTTGTTTGACCGGTTTAGCATTCGGCAAGATATTGAGCTTGTGAGTTGCAATTTGTGGATCAAGTCCTGGCATATCTTCATAACTCCAAGCGAAGACATCGATGTAGTCACGAATGAGTTTGATCATGTCTTGCTTATCAGTTTCAGAAAGACTTTCACTGATGAATATTGGTTTGGGAGATCCCTCTTCACCAACATCTATTTGAACAAGTTTGTCTTCAGTCGGAGGTTCTTTTTGCTCGAAACGAAACTCCCATTGATTATCTAATCTTTGGGCCCATTGTTCTGATTCAGGTGAGATTTCAAACTCTTCTTCGTCTTCATCACTTTCTTCAGAATGGTCAATGGAAACCATGTTGGAAGACAGAATGTTGCAGTAGAAATCACCGATACTCGTATCGGAACCCAAGAAGTGGTACTAGAAGAATCAGATCTCTTATCTTCGTCAGACTCGGGATCTTCATGGATAATATTGATAAAAGGAGTAGGAGCTATATAGCCCAATCCGTATTTCGTCCTTCCATATTTCAGAGGAGGAATACGAACAGGCATTTTTCTTCCTTTTCCACTATTGAGGCCAGTCCTGAAGTCATAGCCCATATTTTTGATGATGTCTTTAGATTGCTGACTATAACGACGTAGTTGTAATCTTCCAGTATCATCATTTTTGTCATCATCTTCTAAATCAGAAGGACTTTGGGCCCTTTATAGAAGAATATTGGAATGTCTCCTGGCTTTCTGCTGGGAACTAGAAAGTATGAAGATTGTACAGGTTCTAGGATACATCTGTATGAACAGTCTGTACAACCCCTATGGTTATTGCGTTCAAGTCATCTAAAAAATAACTATGAACATAATTGCACATCATATACTGCAAAGATGGAGACTTTTCATTAAATGTAAAAGCAGCAATATTTACATTGGGAGAAGGCTGAGCCTTAGAGATTTTAGCCAAGTCAATGACTAAAGGGGG
>JANAVB010010799.1:10818974-11006474 GCA_029216955.1 Iris pallida
CTTTTCGACCATCCAATTCTGAGAGTTGATAAGCTCCATTTGAGAAAACTTTGCTCACAATATAGGGTCCTTCCCACTTTGCGTCAAATTTGCCCTTGCTCATATGAGTCATAGTCATAGGACGTCTGACTGTTAGAACAAGTTCTCCTTTTTGATACGATCGAACTCTGACTTTCTTATTAAAAGCTCTTGAGATTCTAGCTTGATAGAATTCAATATTCTGTTGAGCAGATAATCGCTTTTCATCCAGAGCTTCTCATTCTTGAAGTCGAAGATGATCATTATTTTCTGCAGTGAGTTCATTAGCGATTGCTATCCTTAAAGAAAGAATTTGAATCTCTAATGGAAGAACAGCTTCGCAACCATACACCAGAGAAAAGGGTGTACATTTAGTAGCATTACGAACTGTAGTGCGATAAGCCCACAAACATTCACCGAGCTTCTCACTCCAATTACGTTTGTTAGTAGAGACAAACTTCTTTAGGAGTTTGATGATGGTCTTGTTGAAAGCTTCTGCTAATCCGTTAGCTGCCGGATTATATGCGGTAGAAGCCACATTGTTGATTTGATGATCGTCACAGAATCGAGTAAACTTCTGACTAACGAACTGTGGTCCGTTATCATGAATAATGCGTCGAGGAACACCAAATCTGTAGATGACGTGGTGTTTAATAAAGCTAATGACATTGGACGTCTTAACTTCAGGCAAAGGAATGGCTTCGGCCCATTTGGAGAAGTAATCGGTTATTACGAGAATAAACCGATGACCTTTTGATGACGGCGGATTGATCGGACCAATAATGTCCATGCCCCAAGCTTCGAAGGGCCATGATGCTGCCGTCGGATGTAAAAATTCCGAAGGTTGATGAATAAAATCTGCATGGATTTGACAAGCTTTACACTTCTTTGCATATTCGATGGCGTCTGATACCATAGTGGGCCAATAATAACCCATACGTCGAATACGGTCTTGAAGTTTTGGTCCAGGCTGATGTGCTCCATAAATTCCATCATGTGCTTCGCGAATAATTTGTTGAGCCTCGTCACCGACAACACATCGAAGAAGTAAACTAACATAAGCTCGACGATATAAGGTCTTTGTTGTATGATTATAATAGAATCGGAGTGATCATCGTCTGATAGATGCTGCCTCACTCGGATCATCCGGAAGAATATCATACAATACGAAATCTAAGAAAGAAAGTCTCCAATTCGTATCCGTATTTTGATTCTCGACCGAATTACTGAAGATAAATTCCATGCTGGAATCAGATGAAGATGATAAAGATTTACGACTAAATCCAAATCCTCTTGTTGTGCTGACGTCATGAGATGTTGATTCTTCAATGTCAACTGGAAGTCCTAGGGTCAGGTTATTTTCAAGATGAAATAATTCTCGATTGCGAACAATAATCATTTGTTGTCGTCTAATTGGGATAGCCAACACCGCTGCAAGATTAGCTAGAGCATCAGCTTCTGTGTTAAATGCTCGCCTAACATGTTCAATGAAGAATTCTTCAAACGAAGAAGCCATAGTTATAGCTGATCTATGATAAGGAACCAGATCTTGATGGCGGACTTCATAAGTCCCCCTTATCTGATTGACAATGAGTTTAGAGTCTCCGTACGCCTCCAAATGTTGAATATTCAGATGTTTAGCGAGTTGAAGACCAATAAGTAATGTATTGTACTCAGCTACATTGTTTGAACATGGCTGATCGAGAGAATAAGTTCTTTGGATAGCAAGACCTTCTGGCGATACAAGAACGATTCCAACTCTAGCGACCATATCACCATTAGGACCTATTCATGAAGCTCCATCAAAGAATAGACGCCAAGTAGGATCTTCTTCAGCAATTTGGTTTGAATCTAGGACTTCATCTGAAATTTCGTCATAGAGTTTTGAATCTTCTGGAATTGAATGAGCAGCCAGAAAATCAGCTAAAGCTTGTTCTTAGACTGACTTCTGAGGAATATAATGTATGTCATACTGAGCAAGTAGGATTCCCCAGTTAGCTAATCGAGAATTCAAAACACTGCGTTTCTTCATCATGATCCGTATAGGATTGATCCTGGAGATGACATGAATAGTTTGGCCAATGATATAATGTCGTGTCTTTTGAACAGCGAACATCAAGGCTAGACATTCTTTTTCGACCGGTGAATATCAAGGTTCAGCTCCGGTCATAGTACGATTGAGATAGTAGATGGCTTGTTCATGACCATTTTGATTCTTTTGAGCGAGTAATGCACCCAATGAATGACTCATTGCTCGAGTATATAGGAGAAATGGAATTCCTGAAACGGGAGGTACCAATACAGGAGGGCTTATCAGATATTGTTTTATATCATCGAATGCTTTCTGACATTCATCATTCCAGACAAAAGAAACACCTTTCTTCATAAGTTTGTTGAATGGTCTGCAGCGTCCTGATAAATTAGAGATAAATCTCCTGATATAAGCGATCCTTCCTTGAAATCCTCGTAGCTCTTTTAAGGTGCGTGGAGGACGCATCTCTTGGATGGCTTTGATCTTCTCGGGATCCACGTGTATACCTTTAGAGGTAATGACGAAGCCGAGAAATTTACTACTAGAGACGCCTAAGAAGGACTTAGTAGGGTTCATCTTTAATTGATGCTTACGCATTAGATCAAATATAGTCTTCAAATCTTGGATATGATCCTCCTTTTGTCGACTTTTGACTGCAATATCATCAACATAGAATTCGACTATTTTCTGCAAATGTTCACGAAATATAGTGCTCATAGCTCGTTGATAAGTTGCTCCTGCATTCTTGAGACCGAATGGCATAACTGTATAACAGTATGTACCGATCGGCGTTCTGAAAGAAGTGTGCTTCTCGTCATCTGGAAATATTTTAATCTGATTGTACCCAGAATACCCGTCCATGAATGACATCCGTTCAAATCCACAGGTATTATCAATCATGACATCAGTGATTAGTAGAGGGAATTCGTCTTTAGGGCATGCCGCATTGAGATCGCGGAAGTCTATGCATACTCTGATCTTGCCAGTCTTTTTAAGGACAGGAACTATGTTAGCCACCCAATCGGGATGTTGTTCCTCTCTAATAAACCCGGAGGTTATGAGTTTATTGACTTCAGCTTCAATTGCATCCATAATGTCTGGACGAAATCGTCGCTGTTGTTGTTTGACCGGTTTAGCATTCGGCAAGATATTGAGCTTGTGAGTTGCAATTTGTGGATCAAGTCCTGGCATATCTTCATAACTCCAAGCGAAGACATCGATGTAGTCACAAATGAGTTTGATCATGTCTTGCTTATCAGTTTCAGAAAGACTTTCACTGATGAATATTGGTTTGGGAGATCCCTCTTCACCAACATCTATTTGAACAAGTTTGTCTTCAGTCGGAGGTTCTTTTTGCTCGAAACGAAACTCCCATTGATTATCTAATCTTTGGGCCCATTGTTCTGATTCAGGTGAGATTTCAAACTCTTCTTCGTCTTCATCACTTTCTTCAGAATGGTCAATGGAAACCATGTTGGAAGACTGAATGTTACAGTAGAAATCACCGATACTCGTATCGGAACCCCAAGAAGTGGTACTAGAAGAATCAGATCTCTTATCTTCGTCAGACTCGGGATCTTCATGGATAATATTGATAAAAGGAGTAGGAGCTATATAGCCCAATCCGTATTTCGTCCTTCCATATTTCAGAGGAGGAATACGAACAGGCATTTTTCTTCCTTTTCCACTATTGAGGCCAGTCCTGAAGTCATAGCCCATATTTTTGATGATGTCTTTAGATTGCTGACTATAACGACGTAGTTGTAATCTTCCAGTATCATCATTTTTGTCATCATCTTCTAAATCAGAAGGACTTTGGGACCCTTTATAAAAGAATATTGGAATGTCTCCTGGCTTTCTGCTGGGAACTAGAAAGTATGAAGATTGTACAGGTTCTAAGGATACATCTGTATGAACAGTCTGTACAACCCCTATGGTTATTGCGTTCAAGTCATCTAATAAAAATAACTATGAACATAATTGCACACATCAATATACTGCAAAGATGGAGACTTTTCATTAAATGTAAAAGCAGCAATATTTACATTAGGAGAAGGCTGAGCCTTAGAGATTTTAGCCAAGTCAATGACTAAAGGGGGAGAAGAAGAACGAGAAGAAGCGTTGTTTCGATTAAGATCGATAACAAATGGCTCAGAAGAGGTGAGCTCCCTTGAAGCTTGAGATGGAAGAATAATCCGCCCTCCAACTGGAATTAGCAGAGTATCCTGTTTCACATGTGGAGATGCAGGAATTGCAGTACGCCCACTGACAGGAATAATCATTGTGTCTTGAGCAAACGACTGAGGTAACGGAGAAATTCGTCCAGTCACCGGAATGATGAAAGAACCTTCTCCAGAGAGTTTGGGAGATTGTTGCTGAGTAGTTCAACCTTTAACAGGAATTATTAAGGTCTCACTTTGTGCATCCTCTTTCTCCATAGCTTGTATGACCCTTGTATACTCTTCTTTGTACATTCGAGAATCATTGAAATAAGCTTCAACCCCATGGAAGGGATTTTTGTCAGCAACTTCTTTTTGTACTCTTCCATTGCTATCAATGTATTTAAAACACTGATAAAGAGTAGAAGGCACCACATTATTTTCATGAAGAAAGGGCCTCCCCAGAAGAAGATTATAGGATCCCACGATCTCGATCACATAGAAAGTGACTTTGGATCTGAAATCACCTATTTGAAGCTTCAGATGAATCTTTCCCAAAGGCTCGCTTCGGCTTTGATTGAATCCCAGGATAGTAGTAACCGTCTTGGAGAGTTTGTGAAGAGGGATTTTTAGTTCATCCAATAGGCTCTTTGGCATTATGCTTATAGCAGACCCTGGATCAATAAGGATACGATCTATCTTCATTGTATCGATATAACCGGTGTAGTAGAGAGGCCGATCATGTCGATTATCCTCCAGTAGCATGTCGTCTTGTATAAAAGTGATATTTGGGATAATCTCCAGTACACTGTTGCAATGTAAGCAAGTAGCAGGTTCCGCATCTGGCTTCTTCAATTGTGCAAGACAAGAGTCAGCCTGTAGAAGTGTTTCACTTAACGTCTCCCAAGTCTCTTTGGAAAGACGTAGAAGTTCAAAGAGGGACATTCTAGCTGGAGTATTAGCAAGCTGAGCTAAAATGTCAAAATTATAAGGCTTCTGAAGTCCAAGAGGAGAGGACTTCTTGATTGGCTTATCAAACCGAGCCTGTTGTTTGTCTTTCTCAAGAGCTATAGGGTTGGAAGGAGCAGGTTCGACTAGTGTAGTTGAAGGAACAGGTGCAATGGATGATTCTTCTTCAGGAGGAACATTAGGAGCATCTTTATCAGCTGGAGGGATATCAGGAGTATCCTCAGGATTTTTAGAATAATCCTTTAGATAAGGTCTCCCCGTTCGAGTAGCATTAACAAGTGCTTCTTCTTTCTCTTTTGGCTCTGTGTCAGAGGTAGACCCAAGAGATGTCATATGACATGACTTAATCTTTTCAGCCTTCTTGGACTTTCGAGAAGTAGTCTTTTGAGGAGAAGACGATTCAAAATCTGTCACTAGATCAGGATAGATCCACATGATTTCTCCTGTTTCCAAAGTGATTGGCACTAATCCTTCAGACTGTGGAGGAGGAAGATTCACTATGTCAAGAGTTGCCTTGGGAATAGGAACGATCCCACTTTCAAGGAGTTGAGGAGGGAAATCTCCGAATTGCATAGAGACGACGTTGGAGGTGACGGTCTTCTCTTTTGGAGTAAGAGAGATAGCTCCAGATTTAATCATTTCTTGGATCTTTCCTTTCAGTACATAACATGTACGAATTGTATGACCCAGCATTCTGTGATATGGGCAGTATTTGGGATGATCTGTCTTACCAGCTTTATCAGGTTTCTTGATCTCAGGTAATTGTATCTTATTACCTTTCAGCAGACATTCAAAGATACCAAGGACATCGTCGTCATCGAAAGAGTATTCTTCTTTAGGGCGAGGTGTTCTTGGTTGTTGAGTTGTAGGAGTTTGAACAGTTGATGCATCTTTGCTCTGAAGATTAACTTCGAGAGTTTCTTTTCCCTTGCGAATATTGTTTTTATTGTTAATACCTTGACCTGTTTCTTTGGGAGTCATCTGTACTCCTAAACCTTTGAAGGTTTCAGCACTAATTTCTGCAGCCTTGGCACTAACTATGAAAGAAGGCCAGTCTTGGAATTGGGTGGATCCTGTCCACATGCTGATGATTGGCAACAAGTTTGATTTGTATGTGTCGATGGTGACAGCATCAGGAGTTCTAAGAGGCATCTTCAGAGCTTCTCTTCGAAACCGTTCAATGTACTCTTCTGTAGTTTCATTATTTTTTTGCTTGATTCTAATAAGAGCAAACATAGTCATGTCATTGAGCCCTTCATAGAACCGTTCAAGAAACATCTGTTTGAAACCGGCAAATGAGATAATGCTCCTATCTGGGAGACTTCTATACCATTCATAAGCTGTTCCCTTGAGACATCCAACAAACACCCGAGTAAGGAGGGCGTCGCTTGGTTGCAGCTGATCAGTCATCACTTCAAAGTGATTAATAAACTGACTTGGAGAAGTGGTTCCATCATAGAATGAGATAGTAGGAGGCTTGTATTTAGGAGGATACGATACTTGCTTCCATTCTATCGGATAAGGTTGTTTGATGTCTAACCTTTGTAAACCATCCTTCTGTTTGAATGCCTCGAATTGAGTTTTGAGATTCCTCAATTCTTCATTAACAACTCCGGAAGATTGTGGAGTTGTAACTTGTAGAGAATAGTTGGGAGAAGGAACAGTATTATAAGCACTACCCCCAGCTCCAGAGAGACTAGGGTTTGGTTGAGCTGGTCCAGGAGTATTGGATTGTACTGCTGGAGAAACTTGTACTGGACTCATATCAGTATCAGTTGGTATGGCATCTGGTACAGTCTGTCGATTTTGCAACTGAGCTGTCATGAGTTCATACATTAATTTCATAGTATCAGCCATAGACTTCATTTGCTGTTCCAAAGAAGCAATTCTTTGATCTTGAGGAGTCAAAGAAGAAGAAGGTTCATCAGTATTTCCATCAACCATATAAGTTGTGACTGTACGAGGGATTATTGATGAACTGGTAGATGTTGTTTGTTCTGAATCATTGCTTTGTGCATCAAAGTCAATTATAGGAGAACTACCCCCAGTAGGAAGAGGTGGAAAGTTAGATTCTCCAAGGAATTCAGAATCATCTTCAGAGATCAAATTTCTTTGACTAGAAGCCAGGACTCTTGCTCTGGTATTTCTATATACTCCATCTGGACTATCAACTCTACCTCCAGCATTCCGAGAGGTCATGTTGACAGAAGCAAACAAAGGCTCATCTTCATCAGACATAGGTTCACACTGAATCCGATTGAAGACAGATTGTCTTTTAGTTTGACATCTGTATTGCATTGTGACTCTTGGCTGGAAGTCACATTCATGATCAACATGGTCATGAGCCATTGATTGACATCTGCATTGAATTATGACTCTTGGATAGAAGTCACATTCAGCATGGTCCTTTGTCACAAAATTACTCCTTCTCTTCTGTTGAAGATATTCTCATAAATCTGTTTGTGAAGATTGAGGAGTATATTTCCTGTTCTTGGGTCTTGATGGCTCTTGATTATATAGAGAATGATTAATATGAGCCACATAATTTCTTGCATACTCTGCATCTGGATCTCTTATCCTTGTTTCCAACTGGTATCGTTTCTTAACACCAGAAGTGTTAATTTTTGTTTTTAGATCAGTTGGAGGTAACACATTAGTTTTGGAAACATGAAGTTTTCCTTCCATTGATCTGGATATTTGCAGAGAAGGAAAAGTTGAACCACCCCCTTGATTAGGAGTTGGTAACAGACCTTTTCTAGACAAATTCTGTATCCAATTCGAAGAAGTCATAGAAGAAGACATTAAGGAATGTTTCTTCTTAGACTCATTCAAGTTTTGAGACATAGAATGTCCAGAAGGAAGAGTAGTCAAAAGACCATCTCATTTTCTTTGACTAACAAAATTGTCAGTCAAAGCTGTTCCTGAAGTAAAAACTACAGGAGCAGAAGAAACAACTAAAGTGTTATTCCTTTTTGAAGGGACTTTGTGTGGAAGATCACTCCCAGTTCTAGTAAAACTTGGCAAAGAAGAAGAGATAGCTAAAGAGCTATTCTTCTTAGATGAAATACACGCTGAAACAGGCTTGGTTAAAGAACCAGTGCTGTTGGCGTGACTTTTGACTTTGAAAATACACGCTGGAACAGATTTGGCTAAGGAGCCAGTATTGTTAGCGTGATTGTTGATTTTAGAATTACACACTGGAACAGATTTGGCTAAGGAGCCAGTGCTGTCAGCGTGACTTTTGGGGTTGAAATTGCACGCTGGAACAGATTTGGCTAAGGAGCCAGTACTGTCAGCGTGACTTTTAAGTTTGGAGACACACACTGGAACAGATTTGGCTAAGGAGCCAGTACTGTTAGCGTGATCTTTGATTGCTGTCATCTTCGAGCGCACAAGAGTGTGCGTGCTTGCAGTAGAGTTATTGCCAGTGTTAGGAGTAGACACTGTGGCAGAGACTTCACCATTGGCTGCCAACTGATTCTTAGGGACATAGACAGAGTGTCCTTTCGACTTGGCAGTGATGATGGAGGCTATAGTGGGCTTACCACTCTTAGCCCGCTGCATTTTTTCATAGGCGAGTTGATCGAATTGGATCGTCATCACCTTCTTCGTCGAGCCGATTGACGAAGTGTCGCATTGAGTTGTTGCCATCTCAGAAGAGGAGATGGATTTTCCCAGCAGAGTCGCCAATTTGTTTTCCATAAATAAATTCCTTTATTTATTGTGTATCTGGGAAAATTACAACTGTAGGAATCTGATCTAGAAGACGATCACTTTATCCCTTGGACTATGCGAAGAAGAAAAGCTCTCAAAATTTTGACAGTAGATAACTATGTATCCGTCTAATTGAATGAGAAAAAGAACTCTATTTATAGAGTCAAAAATAATAACTGAAAAGATAACTGTCTTCACAACCTGTGCTTAGTTGAAAATCACGCAGGATTTAACATACGCAAGGTTGTGAGCAGTTACTGGACATGGCCTGTAACTGTTGGACACATGGCAATCATGCATGAGTCGTGTGCAAGTTACAGGACACGCAGGCGAGAGATCAGTGGCATGGCTGCCACGTACTCCAATTTGATGAAATCCACGCAGACTTGTTGAAGACGAAATCCACGCAGACTCGGGGTAGAAAGCTTCAAAATCCACGCAAACTTGGGGCAGGAAGCTTCAGAATCCATGCAGACTTGGTGAAGAAAACTTCAGAATCCACGCTGACTTGAGGAAGAAAACTTCAGAATCCACGCAGATTTGAGGAAAAACTCAAAATACACGCAGACTTGAGATAGGACTGCCAGCTGTCTTGATTCAGCGTGCCTCGACTGACACAAAATCTCTGACAGTGATTGCTTTTGTCAGTCGCATTAAATGACAAGAAGCTCTTTTGGTACGCCAACTTGACGAAGGTTGAGTCTTGCTGAAGAAGATTTCGAAAATCACGCAATAGACGGCTGTGATCTCTCGAATTCTGTGCATACGTGGCATACGAAGAGACATTCTTCGACTGTTGTGCTGTCAGTCATAATTACTCTCTGACAAATGATGAGCTGTCTCCTCAGCGTGACTTGTAAATATTGTCATGATCAACTGAGCGTGACTTTTGACTCTGTCCTGATCAACTCAGCGTGACTGTCATTTTTAAAGGCCTACAAGTGTCAGGACTGATTTTAATGTATCAGTGAAAAGAATTTGAAAACCCCAAATCCGAACTGAAAAACCAATAAAAACCCAAATCAGTTGTACAGAAGTGTCACCCCCCACATGTGTACGTGTCAGGGGGTTGATTCGTGTCCACACAAGTGGACACGAAGTGTCCAACTTCACGAGAACACACACATCAAATTCGAATCCTAAACTGGGAAGCGGGGACAGGGGAGGGGGTGTGTGTGTGTGTGTGAGAGAGAGAGAGAAAGAGAGGGGGGAGCTACCTGAGGAGGAGGAGGAGGCCGGAGGAGGGAGATCGCCGGAGGAGCGCCGCGGAGGAGGAGGCCGGAGGAGGGAAATCGCCGGAGGAGCGCACGAGAAATTGGGGGAGAAATTTGTGAATGATCGAAAAGGAAACCCTCGCAGCCTATATGTTTAGCGACGTCCGAAAAGGACGTCGCTAAATGTCGTTGATATTTAATAAAAGGCGACGGCGCTTAAATTGCGTCGCTATATTAGCGACGTGTACCGACGAACTTGCGATACAGGTTCCCATTTAACAAATTGTAGTCGCTAGACGTCGCTAGTAGTCGCTGTTGGCGACCAACAGCGACGTCTTATTTAGACGTCGCTAAATCCCCAAAAATTAGCGACGTTCTACCTTGGAGTCGCTAAATACGTCGCTGATATGACTTATTTTGGTAGTGGTAAAAATAGTTTGAGATAATAAGCTGCAGGTTGATGCTAAAGATCATAATGGGTAAGACTCAAAAACTATTCAGCTAGTAATCCTTTTGCTGCAAGAGTGCAAGTTGATGCTAATTACTTCGGCATTGAATCAATAATCTAGAAGATGGATTCTTATGAAATAACCAGGAGATTTCTACCTGCTATATTGCCTATTAATGCCATGGAGGAACATCACTTTGGAGGATCAGCACACAGTGTGGTCGATCTAGTATATATATCGTTGCTTGTACCACCCACTAGAGCTGAAGCACAATGACAACTGACTATCATGCATGTAGCAGGATTCTGTAATCCTGGATTATGAAATTCAGTTCAGGTTGGATTTTTTTATTTATTTATTTATTTATGCTTAGGGCTGTCAAATGATCAGATTTGGAATGGATTCATGTAAAACCAAACTCAAGCTGGTTTCATTTCAAATTTCATACCGGAGCTCCAACGATTTGTTTTTTTTTTTTTTTACTTGGGCTATCTTTTTAACATCTAAATCTGATTTTTGATTAAAGCATTGGATTAAGTTGTTATATATAAATTGAAGACCTTTTAAAATTTATTAGAATCCGAACACGGACTATATATTTTTCTTGTTGTTCTTCTTAGTTAATTGATTTGATTTCCTTTCTTACACCCAAAACCGACTTATTGTTTTGTTTTTGCTTAGATGGGGAATCCACCCCTATCTACCAGTCTATTCAATTATGTCTAAGATAGACGACATAACTCTCAAACTCAACTAAACCAGCCTCAAGTAACTCAAAGTCAAATCGACTAATGGTAAGATTCTCAATTCGACTAAGAGCATCTTCGGCCCTATTATGAGTTTAGAAAAAATGATTGCCACATGGGAATGACAAACTTTTATTTTAAAAATTCTTCTCCAATGCAAATGTAGAATAAAACATGAAGTTGACATAGCAATAACATAGCAAGGAGAATGTGAAGTTGGTTCTCTAGATCTAGACAATGCACTTCACAATGACTTTGTCTCCACATCATCAATTATGAATAGAAATATTTATAAAAAAATTAAAGAAGTGGAGGAATTGTCTTTGAAGTTGAAAAAAATATTTTTTATTGTCTCCTCAATACTTTTGCATTGGAGAGAATTTTTTTTATCTCATTATCTTTTGAGATATAGTTTTGCCACATAAACAAGACATTGTCTTATCTAATGTTAAGATAGTCAAATCTTTCGTGTCCTCATGTATGGAGCACAACATCAATACCAAAGCAGACCACATTATGTAACTTATAATCGATTCCATTGATTTGTAGGGTTAAGTAGTTTGATAAAATAATAATAATAATAATAATAATAATAATAATAATAATAAAAGGCTTTTCCTTATTATCTAGAGCATATTAGCATCATAAATAAAAATTATTAAAAAGAGGGGGGGCATTCCGAGAATCGAACTCGGGACCTCTTGCACCCAAAGCAAGAATCATACCACTAGACCAAATGCCCATTTGTTATTTAAGTTAAATTACAACTTTATGGCCTTGTTTGGTTCACGGAAAGGAAATGAATTCCCTTGTATTTTCCATGGAAATGGAAAAGTAGGATTCCTATCACATTTTCTTTCCGTTGTTTGGTAAAACAAGGAAACTATCTAGGAAAGGAAAGCAAAATATAACAATGTTCCAATAATATCCTTACCTTTTAAAATAAAAAAAATATTATAAAAAAACATTAATGGTATAATAAGCAATGACACATGGTTACTTTTGTCATAACTTTTGTAATAAATGTTGGAAAAGGAGGAGGAAAAATCAATCCCATGGGTCTTGAGTGGAACCATATTCCCACCAATTTTTTTCCTTGTCAGGAAATTGATTCCTAAGTTTGTGGCTATCAAACAAAGGAAAGGAACAACTTTTCTTTTCTTGGTTCCTTAAATCCGTGAACCAAACGAGACCTATATGCAAAGAACGTGTTCCAGACGTACGTCATCCCTACGCTAGCTTCCTCCGTCGGACGGCGAGAGGGATTCATTTCATTACGTATAAGCTGTGTATGGAATCCTGCTACTTGATAAGAGTAGAGAAGGATTTGATTACGGTAATCTCATGTAGGATGACAAGCTTTGGAATATAAAGGATTTCAGAGAACAAACGGTCGGTCCGATGAAACTGTAGACTTGGAAAAACCTCCTTTTAGGGCAAATCCGGAGTCCATTTGTATTTCTTAGCGACTTATTAGTTTAAATTCAACTTAAACCTATATTTATATCTTAATGTGCAACCTAGTCCAGCCTTTAACAATCCAACCATCTGGAGTGACCTTTAATTTAAGGAAGTTTTAGCAAATTTAAAAAAAAGAAAAGAAAAGGATACCGACGAGTAGTCTTATATTGTTGATCAAGAGGTACTTGAGAGTGCGTTTGGTAAACCGTATTTAGATGTGGGATTTAAATTTTTATGGATTTGAAAACAAATTCATGGAATCCTATATTTGGTTGGAGATGGATTTGGATATGGAAAGTATGACAAAATCCAAAACTTGAATTTGGTTGAATTTTGGAGGAAAAAAATAATTATTCTTTAATAATTTTGTTAAAATATTTATTATTTAATAATTTGTTAAAAAGTAGTTAATCTTTAATAATTTTGTTAAAAATATTTATTCTTTAATAATTTTGTTAAAAATTAGTTAATTAATAAAAAAACTAACTATTTTATTAGTATTATTAATTAATAAAAAAGTATTATTAATTTAAAAAATTAGTTAATTAGTTAATTTTGTTATAATCATATTAATAATTTATTAGTATTATTATAATATTAATTAATAATTTGTTAATAACTATTTTATTATAATCTTAATTAATAATATTTTAATCACAATTAGAATCATATTTTATAATAATTTAATTAATAATTTACTAATCATAATAATATAAATTTATAATTACTATTTTTAAAATATTTACTTTATAGTTAATTAATCGTTAATTATTAGTTATTAATCAATAATTATAATTTATAATTATTAATCATTAATAAAAATTAACAATTGTTAATTATTAATCGTTAATTATAATTTATAGTTATTAATTATTAATCGTTAATTATTAATTATTAATCTTTAATTATTAATCGTTATTTATTTAAAAATTAACTAATCATTAATTATTAGTTTTATAATTAATAATAACTAATCGTCATTTATTAATTACTAATCGTTAATTATTAATTTTATAAATAATAATAACTATAATTAATCATAATTAATTAATAGCTTAATTATTGATCATGACTATAATTTAATTATTAATCATAAATTCAAATCCTATGTTTGGTTGGAGTTTGATTTGGAGTTGGATTTGAATCTTGAAATCCATGATTTGAATTTGGAGGATTTCCAAATCCAAATCCAAATAATAAAATTGGATTACCAAACAAGCCCTCAGTAGTACTTTTTGCTAGCCAAGAGCAATCATTCTTCGTCATAAAAAATTTGAGTATTTTTTATTAAAAGAATTATAGTATAATGGAGTGCTTTATGAAACTAGGATAACTCTTGAAGCGGAAAATCGTAGGATTTACTACTAATCAGCGACGACCGACAACACCGGCACTACTTAGCAACGAATATGTGTCGGCCAGATAATCAACATTTGGTATTTCAAATTTTAATTATAAATGCGTCGTTTAGTCCTCGTCTAGATGTCACCAGTTTATGTAATTAATCACAGGGACAACGAAAAAAAACCATGCCGGTCCAGTGATGTCTGGTAAGTGTGATATTTTATTCGGCAACATAATTTGGCGTCGTCTAGCCGTCGTCTAGTATTGTCCTAGTTTAAAAAAAAAGGCATCCGTTGAAAATTTATTTTCTCTCGATCGATCGATCGATCGGCTCCGCCTCTCGGCCTCTGACGTGACCCTCCCAACTCCCGCCTCCGACGTCCCCCCTCTCAACTCTTGTTTGTCCCTTCTTGGCTCTAACGTGGTCGTGCCCCCTCTAGGCTCCTCCTTGTCCCTGTCGACTTCAACGTGGCCATGCTCCCGCCTCCATTTCCCATCCTCCTTCGTGTCCCCTCCCACTGTAAGCTTTCGATCTCCCAATCCTCCTGACCGACGAACCGAGGATGGAGACGAATGTGGAGATTGGGTTTGTTTGTTTTGTAATTATGTTGGACATTGTGTTTGTTGTGGACACTCCGGGATCAGACCCGGATAGGACACGACACAAAATTGAACACAATATGGAACAAAACTATGCTGGCTAAACCCATGAATTTGGTTGGATACTGGACACGAAATGGACACATAAATTGGTTTGGGCTGGACACTTGAGAAAAATATTTTGGGCTTTCTGGGATGATTTCCAGTAGTTGTTTTTGCTATGTAATTGTTAATCGATAATATACGTTTGTTGCCCCACTCCCAACTAGGGGTGAGCATTATTCGGTTTTGGACCAAAAATCGAACTGAATCGAAAGAAATTCCGTTTCGGTTTTGAAAATATTAAATTTTCTTATTCGATTTCGGTTTTGGTTTTAGGTTTCGGTTTCAGTTCAAAACCGAAAACGAATAAGAAAATTGAGTATATATATATATATATATATATATATATATATATATATATATATATATATATATATATATATAAACAAAAAAAGGTGCAAATAAACTGAAAAATAAAACAAACAGAATAAACCGAAAATCTAACCGATTTAATTCGGTTATGGACCATTTCGGTTTGATTTCGATTTTGCTTATTCGGTTTTCGGTCAATTCGGTTTTCGATTATTCGATTCGGTTGAAACTGAATTAACCAAATGCTCATCCCTACTCCCGACCGGACCACAAGACCTATCGCAACCTCCTTCACACGCTCGTTGTCATTGCCCTATGATATGATCGTCATTGCAACTGTTCCATATGTGGGCTTAAGTCTCTTCTAAAAGTTGAATAAAAAATCGGCATTTCCATTCTATTAATCACACATTCGGTGATTGTTGTTTGGGAGTATTACTTATTGTTTGTTCTTGGCATAGATATATTTTCGATGAAATGTTGGTCTTTTAGGCTGTATTTTGTAGAAAAGATGGAAAAGTTGAAGAAAAAAAAGATCAAAGAGATACACTTTTCATCCATATGGAAAGGAAAGATATTACTTTCTTTTGTGTTGGTAGATGGAAAAAAAATAGAAGTGATACACCTTCCTTTGTTTGGTATGAAAAAAATGTGTAAGAAAAAAATATATAAGTTTTACCAATTATATCATCAACTAACAATATATATATATATATTACCATTTGACTTATTGAACTATTTTAAAATAATATAATTCTTATATGGTATAAATTAAGATGAGCATCCATTTTTTTCTTTCACATTTGGACGGATTAATTTTCTTAGGTTAGGAGAGAAAACTAATCCCTCCACTTTTCCTTCTATACCGAACAAGAGAAAATGTATCATTTAATGATTGATGACCAAACACACCCTTAATGACTGATCACACTTATAGGGGGTCAAAGAGTTTATAAGAAATTAATTGCTACATATATACCACAATAGTTCTCATTATATCATTGGGTACGGATGAAGCTTACCATGAGTCCGCACTACCAAATAAGAGTTGGGTGAGACTATAATAGGTTTGGACAAAGTTATGGTTTGGGCTGGGCTATGGACTAGTGTCAGGGATTGAAATTAGTTCTGTTAGGGTATGTGTGTTAGGATTCAGGAGTAGGTTAGTGTAAGTATATGTTTCAACTAGTGTTAGTGTGATGTAGATATATAAATATCGAGTATTAGTGGCATGTATATATATACCCACAGTCTATAACAATAACGACGAGGTATAATCTCTGCAGCCATTTAACTGACGAGACAGAGAACATGCAGTCGCAGATAATATTATATGTCCGTCGACCCCCACCCCTCGGTATCCCATATCAGCAATGATGATACCATAATCCATCACTATGTTTTATAGTGTGAGATGATGTCTTAGCATTTATATTATTGGAGTTCATCTTCTTCTTTTTTGTTATATTCTTTAGATACTACATTTGTTAAGAGCATATACTACACTTATGAACAAAACTTAGATGATCGCCACTAATGTATACTGGAATAAATTTTGGATAGTATTTTGAGCTACGCATATCATGTATATGTATTGGCACAATCCTAGAGTCAAATACATATACTTATCTATTTATGTCCCTCATGTTAGAAATTTTATTGTGCCTTGTCGATTCATGAGATGAAGAACATAAATTAAATTGCGGAAGCGTACCTGAATCCATTGCTAAACTTGATGAATCTTGAAGCGAACACCTCTTTATTGGGTTCGATCTTCCAACTTGCTACGACCCTTAATGACAAAGAAGAATCCGAATCCTTTGTCCCTCTCTTTCTGTTGATGGGGATGTAGAAGAGAAAAAAGAGAAAACCTCTCTTTTGGTGGCCGTATAAGTTGGGGACCATAACCCTAATGAATACATATATTTATATGTTCTGATATTTCTAATTTGGCCCCTCATCAAATTAGAATTATCTCCGGTATCTATACATTAATTCCATGACAATTATACCCTTAAGCCAATTTCCAAATAGACCACTTTAATTTGGCTTAATTATTTAGATAGCCCAAACACAATTAATTTTACATGTGTGACCCCTTAATTATTGAATAATTCCAACAATCTCCCACTGGGCCACATATGTAACCTTATAATTGTGTTAACCTTAGTGAGCTCATAAATTGCTATCTTAATCCTTAGGGTATATCCGGACAATCTCGTCCATTAACCATATCAACATAGGATCAATGCGGCATCCGTCACATATAACGTAACTAAACCATCAATGGTCACATATACCAATATAGCCAAACGACATAGATCAATCATGGATGCGTAGCATAGAAATTATACGCAATGTGATCAATACATGTCTATTTTCAACTGGTCCTCTTTAACTTTAGTGAGATTAAATACTTTAACATAATGAAAATAGAATGAACTAAATTTTCATATATCTGATCAGATAAATATCCAAAATACTTTAATACATAAATGTGTCCAAAACCAAATAGCACCCAAATACATAAAATACAAACTCCCACTATATTGCCATATTCTTAATTGAGATAACACCCATATGAGCAGTATGTTCATGAAAGACCCTGGGTGATAATACTTTTGTGACCGGATCCGCTAAAATGGAGTTTGTCCTAATGTGCTATATGGACACTATAACCATTCTGAATTCTTTCCTTCACAACTAGAAACTTTATGTCAATATCCTTTGACTTATACAAGTTTCTGTTGTTATTGGAATACAGTACTACTGATTTATTGTCACACCATAATTTCATGTGGTCTTTCAACACCGTACTGTAGGCGCAGCCTTGTGACAAAATTTTGCAACCATATTTTCTGAATAGATGCCCCACAGCATGTTATAAACCTTGCTGCAATGGTGGAAAAAATTATGAGTGCATATTTGACACTCATCCAAAATATATCTCCATTAGTCAGCATAACCTGATGTGGATCTCCTATTGTGTTGGCATCCAACAAAATCGGAGTCGGAATACCTTATGATCTCCAGAATTATCCGATCTCCTACAAAGAGCATATAATTTCTTGTTCTCTATTAATTACTTAAGTAGTTTGGCTGCTACCCAATGATCCATCCATATTTGCTTAAATATATGCCTAATATCCTAATATGCACGTAATATCACTACAACAAAAAGACCTATTAATGAAGCTCGATAAGGAGTTTTAATGACGGCTGATACATAAGCGTTATTAAGTTAAAAAATACCTTTTTTCTATGACGGTTTGGACTAATTCTGGACTTTTTATAACGTTTTTAAAACAAAGCGTTATTAATATTTTAGTGCGGTGGCAAACTTGTAATAAACTTTCTGTAATATATTCCATCCCCCCACGATCTTATTCGGAAGAACTCTCCTCCTTGCTCCCCTTCTGCCCCCTCTTCCCTCCTCTCCCCAAACCCTAAAATTTTCCTCTCTCTTTCACCCCACCCCTGCCGCCTCTCCCTCCGCCGCACAAAGCCTGCCGCCCCTCTCATCATCGTCCGATCGCCGCACAAAGCCTGCCGCACAAACCCTAAAATTTTGGGGGAGGATGGAATGGGGACGACGAGGGGGGTCCTCGGGGAGGAGGCCGCGATGGCGCTGACGGAGATGGGAAGGGGGACGGAGAGCCTCCCCGCGGACCTCGCGGCGACGGTGGAGGGGGGAAGGATCCCGACGGAGATCGTGAGGAGGTTCGAGGAGCTGGAGAGGTCGGCGGCGACCTCAGCTCCATGTCCGTCCTCCCTCCCCACTCAACAAGGCCTGCGACCTCAGCTCCATGTCTGTCCTCCCTTCTCACTCAAGGTTCGGATCCCTCCATTTTACTGCTCGGATCGTTCGTTGTTCTCTTTTTGTTGTTTGCGCTGATTTTTTGGGTTGGTTGGTGAAGGAGGACGAATCCGGCGTCCCTCTGGCCATCCGGATCCCACGCCGCCATCCGCGAAACCCGATATTATCGTTCGACGCGTCGCTCGCCCCGAGCACCTCCGACGGCGCCATTGCGTACAGTAGCGTTTTTCTTCCTTTCTTGTTTTTTTGATGAGTTTTTATTTTAGGCTGTGATGAGGCAGGAATTATAGATGGTTTGGAGAGTTTGGTTGCCTTCATCGTCAAAAATGATGGGTGAAGAGGCAAAGATACTTAATATCACATAGTTTGATACTAAGTTTTGATGCATTCCTCGTCATGTTCTGATGAGTGAAGAGGTAACAAACTTTGCTAATATACCCATGATATTATCATTGATTACTCTGAGCCAACCATTCTATTACCTATTATTTGGAAGAATTTTGATTTTTACTCTTTGTCATTATTTTATTCACTCGTGCTTAAGTTTGTTTCCTATTAGTTTTGTTTTTTTGTATGGGCTGTGAAGAGGCGGGAATAACAAATGGTTTGTATAAAATAAATTGTTAGTAATGTTGGTTGCATTCCTTATCAAACATGTTGGGGGAAGAGGTAACGAAACTTAGTATCAAAATTTACAATTTCTGATACTAAGTTTTGATGCATTCCTCAACTTGTTCTGATAGTTGGAAGTGGTACCGGTGTTCCTAATGTGCCAATGATATTAACATGCATTACTCTGAGCCAATCTCCTAATTTTCTTAATATACTGCTTATTCTATATGTGATGATGCATTTTTGGGGGAATCTATACAAATTTGAGTAATTTTTAGAGAATTGTGATACATTACCTGCTTACAATTCTCGCCTTGGGTATTGGAAATTTGGAATTATGATAGATTCAAAATGCTGCTGCTAGTCCCGCTGCTACATTTGAATTATGATACAAAATGTGACTAACTTGAATTCTTTGCTTTTATTATGAAGTGATAATATTGTTGCTGCTACATAGAGACAGGGAGTGGATAGGACAGTAGAGTTTTTCCCAAACCCATACTTTCCAGATATTTACCTTAGCTGAAATATAAGGAACAGGGCATGTTTCAATTGGAAAACCAAATTCACAACCCATATTTCACTGCAAACATTTTTTTTCTATTCCATTGTCTACATACCTACAACTTTATTGTGTTCCTATCAAAAAATTTATATATTGGCAATGATGAGATACAATTTGGAGATGGTTTTGTGACTTCCGTTGCAATGAATTATGGTTTTGAAAAAATCTGTCCTTGCAGTTCTACTATGCACTATGAGCCAACCTTATGTATTTTGATCCTGCTATTTTTTTACCTTTCTTTGGTCATTTTTTTGACTGTTTTTACAATTTGCAGTTGTGGTTAACTTGTTTTTACATGGCAGCTTTGTTCCTGCAGTTCTACTATGCACTCTGAGCTTTGATCCTGCTATTTTTACCATACTTTGGTCATTTTCTCGACAGTTTTTCCAATTTGCAGGTGCAGGTAACTTGTTTTTACATGGCATTTCCTGTAGTTCTACTATGCACTATGAGCCAACCTTATGTATTTTGATCCTACTATTTTTTAACTTACTTTGGTCATTTTCTGGACTGCGTCTACAATTTGCAGGTGCGGTTAACTTGGTTTTACATGGCAGCTTTGCTTCTGCAGTTTTACTATGCACTCTGAGCCAACCGTGTTGTATTTTGATCATGCTATTTTTGACATTTGGTCCTTTCATGAGTGTTTTTTACAATTTGCAGGTGTGGTCAACTTGTTTTTACAATTAGCAGCTTTGTTCGCAGGTAACTTGTTTTTAAATGGCATTTCCTGTAGTTGTACTATGCACTATGAGCCAACCTTATGTATTTTGATCCTACTATTTTTTACCTTATTTTGGTTATTTTCTGACAATTTGCAGGTGAGGTTAACTCGTTCTTACATGGCAGCTTTGTTCCTGCAGTTTTACTATGCACTCTGAGCCAACCGTGTTGTATTTTGGTAATGCTATTTTTGACATTTGGCCATTTCTTGGGGAGAGGGGCTCCTCTTCACGGGCGATCGACGGAGACGACAAAGAGGACGACAACGTGAGGAAGAAGCTTAGGCTTACGAAGGAGCAGTCTGCTCTTTTGGAGGAAAGGTTCAGAGAACATAGAACTCTCAATCCAGTAACGCTCTACTTAGCATCTATCTATATATATATAATTAATTCAAACTAGCTTAGTTAGATCTTCCTCTAATATATACATACTGTTCTCATGATGATGATGATGTTCAGAAACAAAAACAAGCCTTAGCAAAGCGATTGAACCTCCGGCCGCGGCAAGTAGAGGTCTGGTTCCAGAACAGGAGAGCAAGGTTTGCACCAATACACAAATCAAAATTTTTTTCCTCTATGTTTTATTGCTTGTGTTTCAAGGACTTACTTGCTTATCTGTGATTCGGTGAGTATCCACTAATACATGTTGTGCTTCTTCTATGTTATTTTTTTTAATCTTTTTCAGGGTTTTGCTACGTGATGCCGACAGTTTTGATGTGCTCAAAGTTGAAGCCAATGTACTAATAGTTTTGAGGGTCTACTTACTAGTAGTAGTTGTAAATATATGTATTTGGATGTCCTATTTTGAAAAAATGTAATGAAGATGGTGATATATATTATGTATATATTTGTAATTGGATTAAATGGTACTCTATAACATTTAGATGTTTTTCTGTGAATATGGTTCAAAATGAATGTTTTGAAATTGAATTGCGCAACATTGAGCATTGATCTATAATTTTTTGGAAAGTAATATATAAATGTGCAGAATTGAGCGTTATAAATGTGCTGAATTGAGTCTATACAGATTATCTATTCATAACGCTTTCAAACTACGCTGAAAATAAGTGTAGCAGAAACTCATCATATTCATGACGTTTTTATTTATGACGCTTTTAAAAAACATTTATAACACCCGTTTTCATCACGCTTGCTTTGGAAAAAAAAAAGCGTCATGGTTTGTCATTAATGACGATTTTTAGCCGTCATTAAAAGGTATTTTTGTTGTAGTGTATCCTGACGCGTACATACTTGAGCATACATTAGACTCCCTACAACTGATCATGAAGAAAAAATCTATTGTATTTTGTTAATTTCAAGGCTATTCTTAGGGCACTGATTGAGACTAAACTTGTTTCCTTTAGCGACTAGGTGTCACCTGGTTTGCATTCCTACATGTCAAATCTTTTAAGCACTTTATCGATATAGCTCTTTTGTGATAATCCAAGCATACCTCGAGAACGATCTCCGTGTATTTGAATTCCTAATACAAAAGAGGCGTCACCAAGATCTTTCATCTTAAAATTATTTGATAGAAATTTCTTAGTGTCATGCAATATGCCTATATCATTTGTGGCAAGCAGTATGTCGTCAACATACAAAACCAGAAAAATAATTTTATTTCCACTGAATTTGTGATACACACAATCTTCAACAACGTTGGCCTCAAAACCAAACGAGGTAACAACTTGTTAAAATTTATAGTACCACTGGCGAGAAGCTTGCTTGAGTCCATAAATGGATTTTTTTCAATTTGTAAACCATATTATTTGGATCTTTCGACACAAAATTTTCTGGCTGCACCATATAAATAGTTTCGTCAATGTTACCATTGAGAAATGTCGTTTTGACATCCATTTGATGTAACTCAAGATCAAAATGTACAACATGTGTTATGATTGTTTTAAAAGAGTTTTTCAAATATACTGAAGAGAAAAACTCTTTAAAATTAATCCCAAATTTTAAGTAAAGTCATTAGTTACAAGACATACTTTATACCTCTCCACATGACCCTTCGAATCCTTTTTAGTTCTAAATGTCCATTTGCAACCAATGGATTTCATACCTTTTGGTAATGGGACAAGTTCTTAAATTTTATTGTCTTGCATGAACTTATATTCCTTATTTATTGTATCAATCCACTTTAAAAAC
Organism: Iris pallida; assembly: GCA_029216955.1. NCBI lineage: Eukaryota > Viridiplantae > Streptophyta > Magnoliopsida > Asparagales > Iridaceae > Iris > Iris pallida. The sequence goes on from JANAVB010010799.1 coordinate 10,841,962, forward strand.
TGGAACTTTTTATGGCATGACGGAAGTTGATTAGATCATCTTCCAGTATCCACAGTCTTCCTCACGTTCCTAGAGAAATATGACAATATTATCCGCCTTTCTCTGATGGACTATCTTAATATTATCGGTTTTTGAGGTTGTTGAGTTTGTTCCTTAGGAATAATTACCTTATCTTGAATGGGGTGCTGCTACGTTGTCGTTTGTTAAGGTATCTCAACAACGACTTATAGAGGTAATTCGACATTGTCTTATTGAGACTCTGAATTCACTTCTTGATCATGACAGGTATAGAATACTGCACATCGTCAAAAGTGATAGTAGGAATCATAATTGATTTCTTCTCAAAGACAATGATCTTGACTTTATTTCTCTCCCAAACTCAACATCCTCAAAAAAATATTACACTTCTCGTCTCAAAATTTTTTTAGTGTGAGTTGTATAATTATTAACCCCTTGATCTGTGGAATAACCAATAAAATAGCTGCTTATAATTTAACTTTGGACTGTTTTTCCATTACACATTCAATATAAACATTAAAGTCTATAAAGTCAATGGAATCCAAATCTCATCAGACATAAATCGTTCAACTCTATTATATAGAAGTGACCTAATACTTATGTCATAATGAGGCTAAAAAATATATTGTTAATTTTGCGTTTAGTATGTAACGCTCCAGTCCCAAAATACGTAGGACTAGGAACGTAGACATGCCAGCTGTATACATACGAAGTACTCTCCAATATATGGAAACCTCGTATGAATACATAAGTTATAAAATGCATTAGAACCATACTAATCTCATCCACACAAAAAAAATGAATAAAAGATATCATAAAAGTAAAGAATTGTCTTGATACAATATGTTGGGCGGAGACAAATCCACTACCAACAAGTAAAGAAAAACATGAGTAAAGAGATGAATTTGGCGAGCGAAGCAAAGACGATCCAAGTGCAATCATCCTCAAAGAAATAGCGATGAACACGGCTAGCTAGAGCACCTACGAAAGACAAGAGCACACACACCTGGCGAGATAACCAGGTCCTCAGAGGGACGTAACAAGACACATAATATCATGCCATATAACTGAATAAATATTGCTCAAAAATAAGTCAATTGAATTATAACATGGTCCAATACACACCTATTGAACGAGCGTACCATCCCTCCAACCAAACATGGACAGGAGATGGTAAAACTAATTCACGGTGACGTATCTTTCCATGCTATTAATCCAATATGGTATCCGGGACCCCAACAAGGTTCAATACCTTCTCATCGAAGTAGTAAGTCACACCTACAACCAAACAAGGACAAGATGTGACGAACTAATCCGCGATAAGTTATTGTTCCAAGCCACGGTCAGATACAAGTACCCAAACCAAAAGTACTCGTACCTAATGGATAAAGGTGCCTATCCAATCTAAGTGAAATGTAGTTAAGAACAATCCTTCCTACGCATGGGCCCTGGCTGAATAGGATCGGCATAGTCCCCCCTTGGGGTACTAGAGGCCCCATCAGTAAGAGCATGACGTTCCACAGAATCGTCAGTAGCCGTCAGTATTTATGGGTCATCAACCCCGTATCTCCAGCGGAGAGTCCGGGTCACAAGTGAAAGTGCATCGAAGCCCATACGCTAAGGAATTATCCTCCCCGCCCAATGCCTACTCTGTTGTATCCACAATAGTAAACCTCTATAACCGCTAAGTCAAACTAAGCATGCAACCTCTATTAGCGGTTATTCCTATCTCACGGCTTGTACGTACTGGTGGCCAGCCAATCACGCACTTCCGTATCCTACATGTGACACACAACTTCGTGTTACAACGTGTCAAGGCCAATGAATGCAACACACAGGTGGTCCCTTAAATCTAGGTTTAATGTGAGAAAAATAATACATAGCAGGAAATATAAATGAACAGTAAGTTCTAACATGTTATGCCATGTATCACAGTTTATTTTGCATAAAGAAATAAATAATGCATGAAATATGAGCTAAAATAAATAAACAGCAAATGGCAAGGTATCTTGCCTGGTAGAGCGTCTGTGCTGCGATAATCAAGGTGGCGTGAACTGCGACTTCGGTGCAACAACTACGCATAGTGCCCTCTGATGGTAGCACAGACAGTTCCATTGGGTCCAGAAGGGTCAAGTTTGGTTAGGTTGGACATATTGGCGAGGGAATATGAGAATGAGTTTAGTCATGGAAAGGAGGAAATCAAAGGAGAATGATAAATAATATAAATACAAATTTTTGAAAATACTTATAATTCTTTGAAAACCATACTTACTAGTAAAAGTAAAAATAAATTTTTGTTAAATACTTGAAAATATATTTTATTAGTCAAAATACTTTTAGGGTAGAAAAATTCTTAAATTGTAAAATATGATTTTGGTGGAAACTATCTTTAATTAAGAATATTTTTAGATAATAATTAAAAATAGTACTAATTCATTTAGACCAAAATTTATCAAATATATTTATACACCTAATCGAGATTAATATTTTAAAATTGCTTGAAATTGGCTAGACAATATTTGTACTACTTATAAAATAATAATACAATTTGCAAAACATCAAATAATAGTAGTAATCCTAATAATAATAATAATAATAATAATAATAGTAACAGTAATCATAAAAATAATATAATAATAATATAATAATAATAATAATAATAATAATAATAATAATAATATAATTACTTATAATCATAAAACTAATAATAATAATAACAGTAACCCAACTATACACCAACTCCCCCTTCCGAAATTTGTTCACGAGAGAGAGGGGAGTGAAGAAATGAAAAGGGGGTTTCTCGGGTTTACCAGTGGCGGCGGACGGACCCGCTGCGGTGGGTGCGCGGCGCCGACTTCGGCTGGCGCTGGAGGGAGGTTAGGGCAGATCGCGGCGGTCGGGTTCTCGAGCGGAGGTCGGCGGAGGGTTTCGGTAGTCGAGAGAGAGAGAGAGGGGGGCGGATGATCGACGGACGGACGGCGGATCGGGATGCTGGCCGTTGGAAGAGGAGCGACGGCGATGAAGGCGGCAGATCTGAGGCGACCTGGGTAGCCCGCCCGCGATGAGGTGGCCAGAGCGCGGCCACTCGGATGGAGGAGCAGGCGACTCCGATCGGGATGGTCGGAAGGGTCGCCGGTGTCGTACGCACAGCGGTAAGGAGGCTGGTCGGTCGGCCACGGCTCGGCGAGCAGACGGCCTGTCCGATGCGCTTTGGGCGGCACACGGTGGTTTCGACGAGGATAGCGCCGACTGGTGTTTAGGTGAGGGTTCCCGTTGCTTTCTCTCGTGGGTTAGGTGTTCAGATTTGGGGGTGGTTGTGGTGGTGGTGGTCTGTCGATGATGGTGGGGCGCTGTGGCAGGAGCGGGGTCTGGCAGCGGAAGAAGGGTTGTGATGGCGGTGGTGGCGGTAATGGTTTGGGTGTTCTGCGGGTTGGTGGTCGTGGTGGTGACGGGCGGAACGACGGGTTGTATGGGCTGGTTGGTGTGTATTTGGTGCTGGTGGTATCCATGGAGTCCTGGTGGCAGTGGTGACGGTGAGGGGCGAAGGTGGTGATGGCGGTCGTGGTGGTGGTTTGGTAGGCGGTGGTGACGGTGGCCAGAAAGGCGGGATCGGCTACGGATGTGGCTGTCACGCCCCGCTCCCGTAGGAGCGATCGTCCTCACTAAGGCTTGATGCCGCACGAGCCTAGATTGCGCTCGTGCAAGGCGGGTTCCATAACGGCCGATTTCAGCGGCTGCGACGGGGTCGTCGCACAGAAGTCCCAAGCAGAGACATTGAATACTACAGCAAAATTTAGAACAAACACAAGTTATTCAAAGAAGCTCTTTATTGATATTGAAACAACGATTACATTGGGGACGCAAGGCCAAGATTACAATCACTCAAGCTCACTCTTCTCACATTTTACAAGTTCACTCAGCTCTCTCTCTCTCGTCTCTCAATACATTTGTCGATCCAGCGGAAGCTTCGGAAGGCGACGTCCATACATTATATCCCGTATAAGTCATTTCTTCATGCGGCCGCACGCTTCGAGTCGCCAAGAAACTTTATGCCTCGACGCATCCAAGCGAGCTCCGCGCCACGAGCTTCTACCTGTGCCTGCACATGAAAACTATGTGGGTGTCAGTACTCAACTGTACTGGTGGAATGAGCTCCTCGCCCACCCATACAAAACCCGCACGTTTTATTTACTTGATGCAACATAGTCCCTTTTTCAATTGTTTTTCTAGTCTTGCCTTAGGATCAGTTTTATGACCGACGCCTTGCCTATTCAGTGTCTTTAGACCATCTCGTGCTTGCAACGAATGTTAACTCAATACCTTGCCTCAAGACCCTTCTCGTGCCAACAACGTTAACCTATCGAGTCGTGTTTGCCTTACGGCTTAAAATCAAAGACGTAGCTAGACGATAGACTCCTTTTCCATTTGACCGTGCTACGAAATCCATATTGAGGCCATGCCTCGCAACTCGCTAAGACTTAACCGTATCGCCGCCTCGCGGCCCTTGCTGCTTTGACCACCAACTGACCCAATCAAGACTTGTGAATGTTAGTGTCACTCAACCAACTTTGCCTTGCGGCGGTTTCCTGACTTAAACTCAAGCAACTTAAGCAACTTATATGCCGACAACTCAAGACTTGACGCCACATCTCGTGCCGAAGCACGACGCCTATGTTGAAACCCAATCTTAGGCCCAAACTTTGTGTTCTAACTGTACACACCTTCAACTCAACTCAATCCAAAGGCATACACGCAGTTAGCCTCTATTTGCCGACATCTATATGAACTTGGCCACTAGCATCACAAGTGTAACTCTCTAAACCAATTTTTGCGAACTTCAATAATATTTCTTTAGTTCTATTTGAAAGAACAATATTGTTCTCTTATGATAGAATAAATTTTGTTTCAATAAATTTCAAAATAATATTATTAAATTCTGATAGTTATGTTTCAAAATTTATCATAGATATTTACCAAACAAAATACTTTGATTATCATGTTTCAAATATTTACACCTTGTTTTAAGCTGATTATTGGTAATCAAAAGATACTTTGATTAATCCATGTGGGTTATAATAGTATCATGCTTTACTAAACAAAATAAATAAAATAAATTTAGTAGACATTTATTCAAACTTTAATATCCTGTTACTTTTATTTTTATGGCTCTGGATTTGAATTGTATTAGAGAGCAGCAGCAAAATTCTTAGATTAATGTAATTATTATTTGGCAGTAGCAAATTTCTAAATCTGTTTTTATTTGGTTTTGAAAAAAAACTGTTTGAAATTTGAAATCCGTTAGAAATTTGGTTGAAACTGTTTTGATTTGAAATTCTGTTTAAATTTGAATTTGAAAAACTGTTACAGACTAATTAATTTAGCCCCAGATCTAGTTTTATTTACTTCTCTGCCACTGTTCTATACCCCCAGATCTATAGTTATTTACATCTGTACCACTCCATATTTTACTATAAATACTGTACATACATAATATTTATTATTATTATTCTGACACTGTCAGTACACATTAATCTCTCTCTATTTTTTCTCTCTACACTTTTTCTCTCCCCTCTCTGGCCATTCCGGCCGAGCACCACCACCCATCGCCGGAGATTTCTCATCACACTATGGAGCCGAGCTCAGTCGGAGTCTAGATCCACCTCGGATCTACGTCACCGGTCGGATCGAGCCACCGTCACCGGATCGGGTCGTATCCAGCCGCTGCCGAGGAGTTCTCGCCATCGTCTTCCCCGGAATCGGATCTCGCCAGATCTACTCGATTTTTCGACGAGTCACCCATCAGTGACACCGAGGGCTCGAAGCTCTTCTGAGTTCAGAACCGCCACCGCACACCTCCACAAGGAAGCGTCGCCGTCGCCAGCCGGAATTCGACGCACTAGACAAGATCTGACCTCGATCTGCACCTCTGTCGTGGGAACCAGCTCCGCTGTGGCCTCGAAGCGCCCCGTCCTGAACTGTGCACCGCCGCCGTTGACGTCGAGCCTTCGCCACGCCTCCGATCAGGTCTTCGCGGCCGAGCTCGGCGAGTCAGTCGCCGGCCAAGGTGATGTTCTCCTCTTCGTTATCTTCTTCTTGTCTCCTTACTATTTTATTGGGAGTTTGGGGCTTGGGTACGTGCGGCCATTAGAGGAGTGAGGACTGGGAAGTTGAGATTCATGGTCGAGTGAGGAAGAATAGCTTGGGCGGGTGCTTGAGTAGGTGAAGAGAATGGGACTTCTTTTATTGGCTGTGAGGAGTGTAGAGTTTAGGAGTAATTATGAAGTAGAGAGAGAATGAATGAATGAGAGTTTATTTTCTCCTGTTGATTTTGGAGAGAGTGACGTGAACGAATGGTAGGAGTAAAGTGAGAATAGAATTAATTAGTAGTGTGAGTAGTAATGAGAGTGGAGAGAGTTGCTCTGACATTTTCTTTTGATTGTCCCATTGACCGAGACGTACAGTCATTTCGAATTTGAAGAGAAGGGCCATGTGGCCGAGTGTGAATTAATTTAAGAAGAAAAGATGGTTGCGTGTGTCCTTGTTCGGCTACGAGTGGAGTAGGTAAGTGGGTTAGCTGTGGAAAAATGATGAGGAGTTAGTTTGTGGTTATTGTATTGGGAGGAATATAAAAATTGGTTCTTACTCTCCATACACCTGGCACTTGGCTTTTCAAATTATTTAGAGAGGCCAAGGCTCCTTGTTTTCGGGAAACAAAGGGCTGGCTTAGGTTGCCTTTGGGATAGTGAAGAGTCGACTTGATTATTTTTGCAAGAATTGTGGAGTCAACATTTGACCCTTCACAATAGGGGGGAGCCAATTTTAGTTGCTTTTCGAAATATGGGAAACAGTAGCCTAATCTTATGACACTACTGCCTTACTTTTGAATAACAAATGTTAGTATACATAGTGTGCTGTAATGGGGATATGGGAGTCTTGGGCTATTATTATTTTAGCATTATTTTTTGTCATTGGTTAGCCTTATAACAAAAGTTTAGTAAAAGAAATGGTTACTCTAATGTGGTTAATATTTTCTAAGTGTAAGATTAGTAAAATATACTTTAAGTTTTTCCATTTCTAAATATAGTTATTTAGTAATAAAATGTTTATATAATTGTTATTAAAATGTAGTGTCTATATTAGAATAATATTGTTAGTAATTATATTCTAGATGTTATTAACTTTATTAAATTGTTTCCTTGCTATATATGTATAGTGATTTCCTAAAATACTATAGAGTATCAATTGCTAATATTAGATAATATCGTATTTTATAAATAATTTAAATAGTAAGTATTTTCTAAAATGGTTCATTTGCTAAAATATTTATACAGATACTTTTATTCTATGACAAGTGGTTTCTTTTGTTAAACTTAGTTTTAATTATCTCACTAGTAATTCTTTGGATTAAAACTATATTATATTTTTGAAATATGGTTTAAAAGCAAGTTTCTATTTATCTAGTAAAAACTATTTTTTCATAAGAATATTAAATTATTTAATAAAGTTAGTTTCATAAGAAATATGGTTTATAATTATTAATTAGTTCTAGCTAATGGTAATGCCTTTAAAACCCTAACAAATTGTACAAAATATTATAACAGGTGAACAACCATGCAGTACTACTCTCGTGCAACCAAACCGAGGCAAGTACACCGGCTCGACTCTTTACTCTGTATTTCTGTCTTGCTTCATGTTCTCATGTTGACACGTTGTACACACGATTGTTCATTGTTCATTGTTCACGTTCATCGTTCACGTTCATTGTTCATCGTTCATAGTTCATTGTTTACTTGTACATTGGGGTGGGGAAATACTACAGATATGTGACCAATCCTATTTTAGCTAGGCATTGATAATAGCTTGGGTCTCACATCGTGCACGTGGGACTCAAGCCGTACCATTGTCACTGTTCACTGTTCACTGTTCATTGTTTACCCAGCCGGTCACATACTCTGATAGTTATTTCAAATGCATGTTACACTGATAGAATAGTTCATTGTTTCTGGATCGGTACTATAGTTCATCGTTTTCCTGTATTACAGTTTCATATTCTGTCTTGTACCAGTTTATCTTGTGATTCTTTTCATGCATTTCAGTTTACATTGTTTAGAGTTTCTTGTCGGGGTTGTACTTTGCTCTTTTCTGATAGGATCGTTGCAGGTGAGTGGGAGATTTCACGGAGCTGGTGATTGCTTGGATATTGCAGCTTTATTTTTAGTTTACTTTTGAAATTGTATTTAGATATCATTTTATATTATTTTATTTGACCGATTTGTCTCCGGCTGAGTTTGTATTTAAAACATTTGATGGATATTGGTGATTTCTGGGTCGTTATAAAAGCTGTGTTGTTTACATTATTGTGACTTGAGTTTTCTTAGTATTGTACAGCTTACTTCGTCGTGTCCACGACGAAGGCTGGGCGTGTCCGACTCGTATCCGATTATTCGGGAGCGGGTCGTGATGTTTTAGTGGTGGCCCATGCAGGTCTAACCTAATGATACTTAGGCAATAAAGTGTTATTGGGGGACCAGCGGAAGCTAAGGAAAACTCATCACAGCATAGGATCCGTGGGAAATAATTACGGGTATGGTTTTACTAAAATAGTTAGGCCTATCTAATCAATTTTTTGTTTTGCAGGTGGTTTAGAACGCAACACTAAGGTTATCAATTTTCTGCACTTTAAACTTCTAAGGTTATTTTCTATATGTATTTTGCTAGTATAACTTGTTGATTACTAATAACTGATCTGTCTTTAGATTTTCTCGTAGCACGTGGAATTTTTCCTAAAATTTCTTATTGTTATTCAAAAACCTTGTTTCTAATTTGAGATTTTATTTCCTATGGAGATTTGTTTTTGTCTTACTGTTTGTGTTCTTATAAAACTTAATGTTTTCTAAAAAGCAGTATTTACATCATTTTCCATCATGATTTTAACTTTTGGAATTTATTTGAATTTTCATAAACTCTTTTGAAATTTATGGACAAAGTTGAAAGAGTATTCAACGACCTACTATGGCGTGGCAGATGCGCACTGCAGTCATTTATCTGGTTACGGAGACCGCGAGTTCACTGCAGTCAGTTGCGCACTGGCGAGGCAGGAGCTCTAAGTCAAAGTAATTTCAGGTATTCATAGGTTCTCGATATTATTGAGGCTATGTCCTAATCATAAATTTTGATCTATTCAGTTGTTTTGATAATATGGGTAAAGTTGATAGAAATATTCGGTAATTAATATTATTTGAGTCATCGAGTCAAAGGTTCATTGCAGCTAGATGTATACTACACGGCAGGGCATGAACTCTAGGCAATATGATTTCAGATATATATGATTTCCAGATACTATTGAGACTACATCCATGTTATATACCATGTTTGATCTTTTATCGCCGTTGACGATTTTACTCTAAATTATTTTGATGTTTGTCCATAAATGAATGTCATAGCAGTTTTCAAAAACCATTTTTGTTACTCTAAGTTTCCTATAAAATTTCTCTTGATTTTTATGACCATGATAATGAACATTATATGATTTGGTTTTCTCCTAAATAATTTAAAAACTTTGATCATACTAGAGTCTGATTTTTTTTTTTTTGCTAAAATTGATTTCCATTCAAGTCCAAATTTTCAAATCCGTTACTTTATTCTTAGTTGTAACGTATTTCTAGTTATCGCACTTATGGTTTTAATAGTTGTGATTGCAATCAAGCCTTAATAATTTTGACCATGCTTTTACTAAACCGTGTTTAATAATTTGAACTTTTGTCATAACCGTACTAGTCATGCCTAAACGATTTATTGGATTTAGATCATAAATTTTCTATGTCATTTTGGTGCTATTATTTTATTACTATGCGTAAATCTTGATTTTCTCACGTTTAAATTTATCATGCTTGGATTTTTTTAACTTTCATCATTTTTAGAAAATCGTAATTGTACTAATTATATTAATTCAGGATCATATGTTTAAATAATCATTTTCAAGTTTTATTTTGATCGTGCTTGCCGTGCTATTGAAATTTCGAGGACGAAATTTTTGTAAGGGGGGTAGATTTGTAACTCTCTAAACCAATTTTTGCGAACTTCAATAATATTTTTAGTTCTATTTGAAAGAACAATATTGTTCTCTTATGATAGAATAAATTTTGTTTCAATAAATTTCAAAATAATATTATTAAATTCTGATAGTTATGTTTCAAAATTTATCATAGATATTTACCAAACAAAAATACTTTGATTATCATGTTTCAAATATTTACACCTTGTTTTAAGCTGATTATTGGTAATCAAAAGATACTTTGATTAATCCATGTGGGTTATAATAGTATCATGCTTTACTAAACAAAATAAATAAAATAAATTTAGTAGACATTTATTCAAACTTTAATATCCTGTTACTTTTATTTTTATGGCTCTGGATTTGAATTGTATTAGAGAGCAGCAGTAAAATTCTTAGATTAATGTAATTATTATTTGGCAGTAGCAAATTTCTAAATCTGTTTTTATTTGGTTTTGAAAAAAAACTGTTTGAATTTGAAATCCGTTAGAAATTTGGTTGAAACTGTCCCCAGATCTAGTTTTATTTACTTCTCTGCCACTGTTCTATACCCCCAGATCTATAGTTATTTACATCTGTACCACTCCATATTTTACTATATATACTGTACATACATAATATATTATTATTATTATTCTGACACTGTCAGTACACATTAACTCTCTCTCTATTTTTTCTCTCTACACTTTTTCTCTCCCCTCTCTGGCCATTCCGGCCGAGCACCACCACCCATCGCCGGAGATTTCTCATCACACTATGGAGCCGAGCTCAGTCGGAGTCTAGATCCACCTCGGATCCACGTCACCGGTCGGATCGAGCCACCGTCACCGGATCGGGTCGTATCCAGCCGCTGCCGAGGAGTTCTCGCCATCGTCTTCCCCGGAGTCGGATCTCGCCAGATCTACTCGATTTTTCGATGAGTCACCGTCAGTGACACCGAGGGCTCGAAGCTCTTCTGAGTTCAGAACCGCCACCCCGCCACCTCCATAAGGAAGCGTCGCCGTCGCCAGCCGGAATTCGACGCACTAGACAAGATCTGACCTCGATCTGCACCTCTGTCGTGGGAACCAGCTCCGCTGTGGCCTCAAAGCGCCCCGTCCTGAACTGTGCACCGCCGCCGTTGACGCCGAGCCTTCGCCACGCCTCCGATCAGGTCTTCGCGGCCGAGCTCGGCGAGTCAGTCGCCGGCCAAGGTGATGTTCTCCTCTTCGTCATCTTCTTCTTGTCTCCTTACTATTTTATTGGGAGTTTAGGGCTTGGGTACGTGCGGCCATTAGAGGAGTGAGGACTGGGAAGTTGAGATTCATGGCCGAGTGAGGAAGAATAGCTTGGGCGGGTGCTTGAGTAGGTGAAGAGAATGGGACTTCTTTTTATTGGCTGTGAGGAGTGTAGAGTTTAGGAGTAATTATGAAGTAGAGAGAGAATGAATGAATGAGAGTTTATTGTTCTCCTGTTGATTTTGGAGAGAGTGACGTGAACGAATGGTAGGAGTAAAGTGAGAATAGAATTAATTAGTAGTGTGAGTAGTAATGAGAGTGGAGAGAGTTGCTCTGACATTTTCTTTTGATTATCCCATTGACCGAGACGTACAGTCATTTCGAATTTCGAAGAGAAGGGCCATGTGGCCGAGTGTGAATTAATTTAAGAAGAAAAGATGGTTGCGTGTGTCCTTGTTCGGCTATGAGTGGAGTAGGTGAGTGGGTTAGCTGTGGAAAAATGATGAGGAGTTAGTTTGTGGTTATTGTATTGGGAGGAATATAAAAATTGGTTCTTACTCTCCATACACCTGGCACTTGGCTTTTCAAATTTATTTAGAGAGGCCAAGGCTCCTTGTTTTCGGGAAACAAAGGGCTGGCTTAGGTTGCCTTTGGGATAGTGAAGAGTCGACTTGATTATTTTTGCAAGAATTGTGGAGTCAACATTTGACCCTTCACAATAGGGGGGAGCCAATTTTAGTTGCTTTTCGAAATATGGGAAACAGTAGCCTAATCTTATGACACTACTGCCTTACTTTTGAATAACAAATGTTAGTATACATAGTGTGCTGTAATGGGGATATGGGAGTCTTTGGGCTATTATTATTTTAGCATTATTTTGTTGTCATTGGTTAGCTTTATAACAAAAGTTTAGTAAAAGAAAATGGTTACTCTAATGTGGTTAATATTTTCTAAGTGTAAGATTAGTAAAATATACTTTATAGGTTTTTCCATTTCTAAATATAGTTATTTAGTAATAAAATGTTTATATAATTGTTATTAAAATGTAGTGTCTATATTAGAATAATATTGTTAGTAATTATATTCTAGATGTTATTAACTTTATTAAATTGTTTCCTTGCTATATATGTATAGTGATTTCCTAAAATACTATAGAGTATCAATTGCTAATATTAGATAATATCGTATTTTATAAATAATTTAAATAGTAAGTATTTTCTAAAATGGTTCATTTGCTAAAATATTTATACAGATACTTTTATTCTATGACAAGTGGTTTCTTTTGTTAAACTTAGTTTTAATTATCTCACTAGTAATTCTTTGGATTAAAACTATATTATATTTTTGAAATATGGTTTAAAAGCAAGTTTCTATTTATCTAGTAAAAACTATTTTTTTCATAAGAATATTAAATTATTTAATAAAGTTAGTTTCATAAGAAATATGGTTTATAATTATTAATTAGTTAGTTTCTAGCTAATGGTAATGCCTTTAAAACCCTAACAAATTGTACAAAATATTATAACAGGTGAACAACCATGCAGTACTACTCTCGTGCAACCAAACCGAGGTAAGTACACCGGCTCGAACTCTTTACTCTGTATTTTCTGTCTTGCTTCATGTTCTCATGTTGACACGTTGTACACACGATTGTTCATTGTTCACTGTTCATCGTTCATCGTTCATCGTTCATAGTTCATTGTTCTTACTTGTACATTGGGGTGGGTAAATACTACAGATATGTGACCAATCCTATTTTAGCTAGGCATTGACTAATAGCTTAGGTCTCACATCGTGCACGTGGGACTCTAAGCCGTACCATTGTCCACTGTTCACTGTTCACTGTTCATTGTTTACCCAGCCGGTCACATACTCTGATAGTTATTTCAAATACATGTTACACTGATAGAATAGTTTCATTGTTTCTGGATCTGGTACTATAGTTCATCGTTTTTTCCTGTATTACAGTTTCATATTTCTGTCTTGTACCACAGTTTATCTTGTGATTCTTTCTCATGCATTTCAGTTTACATTGTTTAGAGTTTCTTGTCGGGGTTGTACTTTGCTCTTTTCCTGATAGGATCGTTGCAGGTGAGTGGGAGATTTCACGGAGCTAGTGATTGCTTGGATATTGCAGCTTTTATTTTTAGTTTATTTTTGAAAATTGTATTGTAGATATTCATCATTGTATATTATTTTATTTGACCGGATTTGTCTCCGGCTGAGTTTGTATTGAAAACACTTGATGGATATTGGTGATTTTCTGGGTCGTTTATAAAAGCTGTGTTGTTTACATTACATTGTGACTTGGAGTTTTCCTTAGTATTGTACAGCTTACTTCGTCGTGTCCATCGACGAAGGCTGGGCGTGTCCGACTCATATCCGATTATTCGGGAGCGGATCGTGACAACAAGCTATACCTTGACGTATAGTTTTGTTAATCGGGATCCTTTCGACGTAAGGTAGCTAGCCCCGTCGCAAGTCCCCGCTTAACCTGTGCCAAAACCTTACGCACGACTATACCCTGTTCCCTCCTAGGCCGAGTCGGCCCCCATGGCCCAGGGGTTACCGCTCGAGGGTTCATCGCCCTTGTCGACAAGTTGTCAAATGACCATGCAAGACTCGACACAAACTGACGTCTCACACAGTCATTCCTTTACCAAAACCAAGACTTCTATCCTTGAGACCCCTCGACGACCCACGGTCGCGAGCATTCTTTCCTTGAGACCCCTCGACGACCCACGGTCGCGAGCATTTCCTTCCTTGTTACCCTATCATTTGGTTCAACTCATAAATGCCTATTTGATATCCCTTTCTTAAAACTCACCTTGAATCATAGTCCTTGCCTTAGACACTAAGCCCGTACATCGTGCCTTAAGCCAATCGTGCTCTACGTGATACTCCTGCCCAAGTCGACGGACCTTGAGATCGAGGGACTACTTAACTTGACAACCGCAGAATGAGCGGGACAGCACTTGGAAAGACTTAGGTCGACCGGCACAACTTTGCCTAACTTACTCAAGCCTATGACTTAACCCGAGGGACGAGCAAAGGCTATGCCGAGCCTTGCGCAACGGAACCGTGCACGCTTTATCAAGCGTTTATGTGGGCAACACCTATGACTTAGGCTAACTCTTAGATTTTGCACCGAAGACTAACTTTCCTTCTCCCAAGCCACGAAACGAAGGACCGAGTGTCATTTTCAAAGCACGCCATGCACCAACTCTAAGCCGACAGTTGGACCTTTTTCTATGTTCTAACTCATTTTGACCTGTCGGGATTATTCCTTTAGCTATGTGGATTCGTCTCTTTTATTATCAAGCCTAGTGTGCAAGTTGAAAACACATGATTTATTATGTGAAGGCTAAGATGAGGCAAGTTCACCGAAACTATCCCACCTGAGCGAGCGGTCGCCTCGACCGAGCGAAGTCTTCCAGCAGCCGTTGCAAGGCTAAGGCCGAACGCCGTCGGCGTTTCGATTCCTCCTATTGACTGAGCGGGACGGGGCACTACATCATACACCACTCAGAAAAAGTTTCGTCCTCGAAACTAACTGAGTACACTTATCGACTTATCACTTTACTCAACATTCAAGAACTTTCGCACACAATTCTCCTATGCCTTACTCAAATCCGAGCCACGCTCGTGCTACCCTCAATCCTTTCTTCAAAACTTACACTCTCAAGATCCTCGATACTTCCTCGTTCCTCAAATCTTACTTGAATTCAACGTATCACTTAGTATGGATCATGCACATATCTTAGGTGTCCCCAAAATACATGCATTTCAACCAAGCCTCGTGATAGCGAATCCTGCCGTCACCACTCGAGTCGGATCGTGCACGCATTCAAGCGTCCTTGATATACATGCATGTCAACTGAGCCTCATGAGTGGTGCCTTCACCATTCCTATCGCTCCGTACCGGAACGTCTGCCTAACTGCTAGGCTATGTCTTTTCGCCAGTATTGGAATCATAGTTCCCAAACAACGATATCAACACTGACCCCAGCCTAAGGTCAAACCAAGTTGATAGTACGGGGTTCTCTACCCAAGCTCGCATCACTCCGATTTCTAAACATCGAGCATCGATCTCCTACGCACATCCCAATATTTTATCGCACGGGGTCCGAGTCATTCAGCAAAGCCATTCTATGACAACTTACGTTTCAACCAATTCCATAACATATCAATCTCACTCGTTCAACAAGCCATTTCGTATAGTCTATCTCTTTGAACACGTTCGACACAGATCGCCTATCAATCTTTTTCAATTCGAGCACGCTATGATGCAATTCATTGCTAACCAAAATTCCACATTCCATATTTTCTAAGTCATCTATTCCAATTCACGAAATCGATCATGAGGTCGTCTAGCTTAACAACATGTTGTATCCCGATCTCACGCGAGTCAAATTTTCTACGGTGGGCATGAATCACCATGCACGCTTCCGCGGGATAATCATCCTCATCGGGACGTAACTCTTGTTTTGCGTCTAGACTAGTTCATTCTCGATGCGCGGATTGGACCTACTCAATCCTCAAGTTTCTTTCATTCATCAGTCGCAAGTACAAACATCCTCGAATTCACCTTCGCGTCAAACCGACAAGTCGAGACAATCAACGTTGCCGCGTCCTGATTTTTCCAAGTTCGATCATTCCTGCGACATGAATCACCATGTCAGTGCTCCCGCGAAACAATCGCCCCAAATCCGACGCAACGCATGTGCGAGGCTGGAGTTGCGCTCGCGCAAGACAAGATTGTCGACGTTGTGGTTGTCCGCGTAACCATCAAAACCTAATCATTTTTATCCAACATTCATCTCGATCAAAATCCTAAGTATCGCATCCAACCGGACAATAACACTTGCACGATCGTCATTCGTCGAGTCAGAGTACCCCCGAGTTATCGTATATCGATCTTTGATACGCCTCAATACCATCGACGATATACGTAACCTGGCGATCTTCCTTTGCAACCAATTTCGAGTCGTGCGAATGATGCCATCGTCCGACTAGATAATTTCCTCGACATTCAAATTCAAGTTCGATCATTATCCCTCGATTCATTCACAACATCAATTTCCTCAAACCAAACTCACGTATCGTTCATCCGTCCCTCTTAAGTCGTCGACCAACATATTTTCTCAATTTGCAATATTCTTTGCTAACTCAATCGTCGAGTAACATTCAATCCAATTCTTAGAGTCATTCGCGTAACTTCAAAATCAACTTTTTATGCACGCTATTGTCTCATCGTGCTAACTTTTTCTATACGATCCGTATCAATTTTCTAACTTTTCCTCAGTTCGATTTCACCTACTCAATCATTCTTGTGTTTCATACTTCGCATAATCCTCAATCCCGTGCATGTTTCGTGCGCGTCAATTTCTAAGTTGTTCGAATCCACTTATCAAACTTCAAGACTAAGACTTATTCATCGATACTCAATCTATGGCTTTGCATGCACGCGACGCTTGCTGATAGACACATTGACACCCCAAATCCTCAATCGATCGATCGACATTCCTGAGACTATCGCATACACCACTCAGGAATGAAGTCATTTAACAAATCCTTAACATATCATTCGATTCACAATCGACTTCCTCGAATTTTCGTTCGAACGATTCCTTAAATTTTAAGCACGCTTACCTTATATCGTACCGACGATAACATCGTCGTTCGATAGCACCCCTATCGATAGTCATTTCATTTACTCAATCAAGCTCAACCCGTTTCATGCTCTCACTAATCAATTCCCACACTCGACTTTTCTAAGGTCGACGTAATCCTTGGTGTATATGCCCAGCCTGACTTAGCCAACCGTGCTTACGCAAACCATCTTTTGTTTCTTCAAAAAAAAAACAGTTCTCCTATGTTTTGCAAAATAGATAGACTTATTGTATGGACATCTCGTGGGACAATTGTGAGAGCGCGCACCAATGATTTCAACTTTACGGAAGCAACGATTCAGAGTTTGCGGAAACAACGGAGTTAAAGAATTCAATCGATAGTCCAAGGACGTAAAGCCGTGCTCTGATACCATTATGTCACGCTCCGCTCCCGTAGGAGCGATCGTCCTCGCTAAGGCGTGATGCCGCACGAGCCTAGATTGCACTCGTGCAAGGCGGGTTCCACAACGGCCGATTTCAGCGGCTGCGACGGGGTCGTCGCACAGAAGTCCCAAGCAGAGACATTGAATACTGGCAGCGAAATTTAGAACAAACAGAAGTTATTCAAAGAAGCTCTTTATTGATATTGAAACAACGATTACATTGGGGGCGCAAGGCCAAGATTACAATCACTCAAGCTCACTCTTCTCACATTTTACAAGTTCACTCAGCTCTCTCTCATCTCTCAATACATTTGTCGATCCAGCGGAAGCTTCGGAAGGCGACATCCATACATTATGTCCCGTATAAGTCTTTTCTCCATGCGGCCGCACGCTTCGAGTCGCCAAGGAACTTCATGTCTCGACGCATCCAAGCGAGCTCTGCGCCACGAGCTTCTACCTGTGCCTGCACATGAAAACTATGTGGGTGTCAGTACTCAACTGTACTGGTGGAATGAGCTCCTCGCCCACCCATACAAAACCCGCACGTTTTATTTACTTTGTGCAACATAGTCCCTTTTTATCAATTGTCTTTCTAGTCTTGCCTTAGGATCAGTTTTATGACCGATGCCTTGCCTATTCAGTGTCTTTAGACCATCTCGTGCTTGCAACGAATGTTAACTCAATACCTTGCCTTAAGACCCTTCTCGTGCCAACAACGTTAATCTATCGAGTCGTGTTTGCCTTACGGCTTAAAATCAGAGACGTAGCTAGACGATAGACTCCTTTTCCATGTGACCGTGCTACGAAATCCATATTGAGGCCATACCTCGCAACTCGCTAAGACTTAACCGTATCGCCGCCTCGCGGCCCTTGCTGCTTTGACCACCAACTGACCCAATCAAGACTTGTGAATGTTAGTGTCACTCAACCAACTTTGCCTTGCGGCGGTTTCCTGACTTAAACTCAACCAACTTAAGCAACTTATATGCCGACAACTCAAGACTTGACGCCACATCTCGTGCCGAAGCACGACGCCTATGTTGAAACCCAATCTTAGGCCCAAACTTTGTGTTCTAACTGTACACACCTTCAACTCAACTCAATCCAAAGGCATACACGCGGTTAGCCGCTATTTGCCGACATCTATATGAACTTGGCCACTAGCATCACAAGCTATACCTTGACGTATAGTTTTGTTAATCGGGATCCTTTCGACGCAAGGTAGCTAGCCCCGTCGCAAGTCCCCGCTTAACCTGTGCCAAAACCTTACGCACGACTATACCCTGTTCCCTCCTAGGCCGAGTCGGCCCCTATGGCCCAGGGGTTACCGCTCAAGGGTTCATCGCCCTTGTCGACAAGTTGTCAAATGACCATGCAAGACTCGACACAAACTGACGTCTCACACAGTCATTCCTTTACCAAAACCAAGACTTCTATCCTTTAGACCTGTCACGCCCCTGAACCAGAATACTGGAGAGTGGGGGCAGACATAGCCAGCTACGTATAACAGAATGGAATCCACACCGCTATATGGTCACGGCTGTCTAGATATGTGAGGGTTTCACTACAATCCATCAGTCTCTTACGGTCATAACATAGCCCATTGTCTCAATCTCAACCAACTAATAATAGTTACAAGATAGCAGACCACCAAATACACAATAGTAAGGCGTCCCATACATTATATATTCGGAATGATCATGAAGCTAGTCGTTACAAAATGTGAGGACTAGCAAGAGTTCAGTCATACATGATCAACCCCCGGGGCTTGTCAATCATGTTACAGCCCGTAGGCAGACAGTAAGTAAGTACAATTGAGCTAACACTTGCTCGTCGGCTAAACGCCTCAAAAGAATAATTTATAATATTACAGTGGGAGAACAAAGGAAACCCACTCGATGCCCTGGTTACGCCTGGTGACCACCATCGGGCTGAAAAGCAGAGAGATCCTTTGGTGCTGCTCCGGTATCTGGCCATACAAAACCAGCTGGGTCAGACCCCAGAAAGAGCAAGTGCCACAAAGGAGGCTTCACTTAAGAACTAAAACCAACAAATCATTAGCATTCAACATGTAAAAAAATAATAAGTAACACAGATTGAGGTTTGTACACTACCAATGCACTTGCCCCAATCAGAGAAAATAATTAAGAGAAGCATTATTGACATAAAAGAACTGAAGAATCGTGCTAAATAAAATATAGCCGGGCAATATATGAAGAGAGAACGAAGATACTATTCCAGAAGCCAGGTTACAATCCTTAAACCAAACAAGGACCGAGATTGTAACCCTTCGCCTGAACAGAACTTAGTCTCTGATCATTTATTGCTAAAGGTGCCAATCATTAACGTGAAAAGGAGAGAGTACAATGATAAAAGTGACAATGAAGAGTGCAATATGCTAGAGTGACAATAGAGTACAATCGTTATAGTAACAATCTGGAGTGACAATCATTATAGTGACAATCTGGAGTGACAATCATTATAGTGACAATCTGGAGTGACAATCATTCAATCATTCTGGTACAATCTTGCAATCAATCTGTAACACCCAGTTTCTAAAATGAGGGTAATTTTGAAATTTTGTATTTTAATTTATTTAATTATGATATTTAATTGATAGTATGATTTTTGGTAATTTTTAATCATTTTTAAACCATTTAAATCATGACTTGTGATTTTGGTGCATTGACTAGTGTAGCCTTAGACTGTTGACCTAGAGCCTAGTCATGAGATTAGGATGTTTGATTTGTACATTTTAGCCTAGAGGATACTTGGTAATTTTGGGGATTTATTTAAGTTAATAGGATTTGTTAAAACTTATTGAATGTATGTGAACAATTGCTTGGTAGGTGATGTGTTTAGCCTAACCTAGAAGGACCTACCCTAATAGATTGGACTAAACTAGATTGCCTTGGTTAAGTTGAAGGTCATGCTAGCATTGACTAAGGTTGGTTAGTCATGATTTGTGACTTGACTAGTCATGACTAGGATTAGTCATAGTCTTGAGTTGGTATAGCTAAAACCTAGAATCCATATGGACCATAGATCCTTAGTAGGAGATTGAGAGCCATAGATTGGGCACTAAACCCTAGGATGACCAGCCATGTAGTAGTTTTTCTCCCTATATAAACCTTCATGATGAACTCTTGCCTCTTTTCTTATCATTCTTGCAAGTCTTGAAGAAAGAGAGGTATAGACTCCTTCCCCAATCCATAGTTCATCCATTTTTGATCCTTTTTAGCTCTAATCTTTTGCAATAGCACCTAACCAATCCCTACTTGCTGTTCTTGTGGAGCAAACCCAGCCTAGGGGCAATTTGGGAGCCTACATTGCTAGGGAAACCTCTCAGCTTTGGGGAAATTTTGGAGGCTGGGAAGACACTCAGGTATAACCCTAAAAACCCATTGAAACTCTAGATTTTATTGCATATTCATGTAACCCTAGGTGTCCACCTCAACCTGACCAAGTTTGGTGCCTTATTGTGTCGGATACGTGTCCGTATCGGACACGTATCAGTCGTGACTGTGAGTATTGGTTGAATGCTGGAATGAATTCATTCCTTGTTATTTTTGAATTCTTTTTGAATAGAAATCTTGGTTTTAATATTGCTTAATGATTTCTTAATCTCTGAGGTGATTTTCGTGTCCCCTTGTGTCGCATTTTGGTGTTGGACACGGCCTGTGCACAGCCTACATTTTCCCCTGCTACCCGAACCTTACTGTGGCCACGACACGGGGTCTTTTGATCCGAAATTTTGTGTGGGTAGAGGGGCATCGACTGACTCCCTGCTCCCAAAGTTTGGGAGTGCCTCGTGGCCTGTGCGCGGAGAAATCGGGGCCGCACTGGCCGCGCGCTGTCGCGCACAGGCGTTTGAACACTTGCACAGACACGTACGAACACGTGTCTGTATCCTCTGTAGACACGTTGTGGACACGTATCAGGCTATCCCATGTGTAGCCCTACCATAGGCGACCATGTGGGTGTGTGCACGTGACACGAAGTGTCGTGTCCTACACTCGAGTGCATTCGTGTACGACACTGTGCAACACTGGGTGCACCCCACGTGTTTGCAACGTGTTGGACACGTCTGTGTCACAATTTTTGGACACGAAACGACTCACATGACACGTGTACATATGCGACACTATTTACCAACCTTTTATTTGTAATTTTGATGATTAATTGAGTTCGATTTCTCGAATGCCCAATAGGGACTGATACTTCACTGATAGCATGTTCTAAAATATTTTTTTTTCTGAATTTGAATTATTGGTTACCTGTCTAATGATGATAAAATGTTAATCTGAACCTACCTACATGTTTAAGATTAGTGAACATGCTAAACTATGACTGGATTGAGCATTTGGTCATTGAGGATCAATTTTTGGGTTGTTTATTGAATAGTGATACATAAACTGTCACAGTAGTTGGGTTTCTTGATCTGGACACATTTGTGTCGTAGGTATGGACACATGATGGACTCTGGGACACGTACACAATATGTAACTACATTATCAACCTGTGTTGTGGCACTTTCGTTCAATTTTGATGTTGAATTCTCATTTTTTCCCATTTTTTTGAAACCATAATGTCAGTTCTTCATTCCTAATTTTTCCTGATTTTCCAGATTTTGATTGGGAATATTAGCAATCATTTTAACCTAATCAACACTGTTATTTGCATGTTATTTAAGCCCTAACATGTACACCTAAGTATTATCTAATGGTATGAGGAATTTGGGTTTGTTTTGATGATTGTGTGATTCAAAAACTGAGATTAAGCCTAGGACTGAAAACTGGGAAATTGTGATACTGTGACCGTCATATGTATCCTGTCATTTACCAGTTTTCAGAAATGAACTTTGGCAACTAATTTCATCCTATGTAATGCTCCTAATTGCATGTTTACATCCTAATATAGTTCTTCTATATATAGTTCTACTTATATGTCAAGTTGGGGTTGATTTGTGGTGTTTTGAATCCTAAAACTGGAAGTTGATTTAGGGACTGTTTTGAACTGTTTTTTTTGGGTTCCCCTAGGTGAATATTGGACTGAGTTTGGGCATGTATTACCTGAGTTATGTTTACACTGTTTTTACCTCATGTACACTGTTGCTCACCCTCACACCCAACACTGTTTTCACATTCATTGCTCACTGTTTTCTCACAGTTGTTCACTGATTTTCACTCACACATCACACTCTCATTTGGACACCCTCAATTCCCTGTCCCCACAGCCCCTACATACCCTTTGAACACACAGGGTCCTGTCAAATTGGACAGCCCCTCTCTCACTATTCACTCATCCTCACATCACTCAAGTTCACACACACTCTCATCCTCTCTCACACCATTCACTGTTCATGCTCACATTCACACACACACCTTCATTCCTTGACACTCATGTTTATGACACACATACACTTGGACACATGCACACACACCCATTTGCATGATTACCTATTCCCCCTATGTATATATATGAATATATGTATATATCTATATATATGCAACCTAGGTAATATGTAGTGTGATATGTAATTGTAATCTAGTTCTTAATAACTTCCCTATATACATATATATGTGAGTGTAATATATATATATATATATATATATATATATATATATATATATATATATATATATATATATATATATATATTTCGGGAAGGCAAACTTTATTGAATCGAAAACAAACACAAAGGAGGAAACACTACAAAACAGGGGGCACGAGACCCACCAACCCAAAACCGGGTCCCACAGGCGGGAACACCCGGACAAAATTCAAACTACAAATCAAAAAGAAGGGAGGACAGCTGGAAGGCCAGCTGGCGCTATCCCACGCAACCCGAGGCGCGGGGCCCGAGGGGTTGGCCAGAGCGCGTGGACCAGCGCGCTGCCCGCAGGACCCGAGGGGGCGCGGCCCGAGGGACGCCCTCGGGACTCCCGCGCTCAGGCCAGCACGAGCGGGGGGGAGAGCTCCGACGGGGGATCGCCAGGCGAAGATCGCCTGACTGGAGATGGGCGGGGCGAGCCTACCCGGAGAGGGCGGATCGCTAAGAGCAGCGCGAGGAAGACCACGGCAGATGGGCCGATCTCGCCCCGGAGCTAGGAGGTGAATCGCCGGCGCAGGGGGAACCGGCGGAGGCGGAGGAGAACTCCGGAGGGGTAACGCGCACAGGCGGGAAAGAAGACCGGCGCAGGGGAAGACGAGGGCGCCGAGCCGACGGAGGCGGGGAGACCAAGAGCCGCGGGGCTGTAGGCCGAAGGAGGGGCTCGCGATGAGGGGGAACTCCCGCCGGACAAGGGGGGGCGCCGGGGGGCCGGGAGCACCCTATGCCCGACGGTGGGGAGGGTAGCGGCCGCAGGGGCACCACTCCTCGGAGGAGGGAACACCGGAATCGACGGAGGGAACACTGGAAGGGGGGACCCAATGAGGAGCTGTCGGGGGCTGGGCTGAGAGGGGAGCTGCCGCCTGGGTAGGTGGGGTGTACCAGAACTACCTCAGGGAGAGGGGGTCCAGGTAGAAGACCACCGACTCGGAGGAGGGATACGCCGCGAGCTGGGCGGGGGGCGACGCAGCCAAGATCGAGTCAGGGGGGAGAGTAGAGGGAAGGGGCTCCTGGAGGAGGGCCGCGCTCGGTTCGGTGGGCGGCGTCGAGGGGGAGACCGAAGCGGGGGGAGCGGCGGGAAGAGTGGAGGGGGGAGGGAGCGGCTGGGGCAGGGAGCCACCCTGGGCAGGGGGCACCGGAGAAGGAGGAGGCGACGGAGGCGGAGTAGACAACCCCGAAGCCACTAGGCTGCCGAGGGGCGAAGAGGGGGGGGAGCCGAGACGGAGAAGGGGCATCCTTCCGACGCCTGGAGAAGGGCATGGGGAAGAAGCGCCGGGAGGGAAGCGGCGGTGAGGGCGGAGGGAGCCTGAGCCGGAGGATCCAAGGGGGGCCGCGCCGCGCGCGCTGCGCCGAGGGAGGTCGGCGGAGGGCCAAGGATCGTGGGGGCCGTGGACGGCCGAAGATGCCGCGCGTGGCGGCAACGTCGACGCCGGGGACGGCGGAACCGCCTAAGAGAGGAGGGGATGGTGGGGTGGCCTCCACACATCGGGCAAGCTCCAAGCGGGGCGGGCTGCCGGGAGGGACCCAGCTGCCCGACGGGCCAGAGGAGGCCGGAGGCAGGGGAGGACCACCGACAGAGGGGAGGACGCCCGGGGGAGATGGGCCACCGACCAAGGCCGAGGGGGGGAATCTCGGGGAGTGGGAGAGCTCCGGCCGGGGAGATCCAAGCCCACATCTCCTCTTTATATATATATATATATATATATATATATATATATATATATATATATATATATATATATATATATATATATAGCCTAGTGTGACTAGTAATGAGGTATGATGTAGATAGTGTAGTGTCTTAGCCTAAAGGTAAATGTGTGATTGTTGTCTAGGCTTGTATAGCCTTGTGATTGGTGTGTGATTGCTAGACTAGGCTTGGTTAGGCCTAGTGAGACTTAGTAGACTTGTTGGGCTAGGACTTGACCTAATTGACCTAGTTTGACCAGTCAAGTTGACCAAGAGTTCACTTTGGCCTAGATTGACCTAGAATCATGTAGAATGCATAGTAGAGCTTCATTTTATCATTTTAGACTTGTTGTGACTTGTACTGTTCTATAGGAGACAGACACCACTCTTCGGACAGTATATTCTCTTCAGACACTCAGGCTATCAGGCGAGTATATTCTCTGACCGTTTTATACTTGTATGGATTTACATTCTTGCTCTAGATTACTGTACTTGATGCTGACACGACCGTTATCACGGATTGGTACTATATGGATCTCCTTTTGAGATGTTATCTTCTTGTATTCACTAAATACATATTGTGACGTGCGTTTCACTTCCATATTGTATTTATTGAATACCCATATCCTTGTATACTTATTGTGTATATTGTACTCTCATTATCACATGAGCCCCAGGGATAGACCATTGTACACTATTGTATAACATTGTACATCCATTGTATAACATTGTACACTATTGTATAAGATAACGTAACTGGAGTAGATCCTTGTGTATTGATTTGGGAGGGAGAGTAGAATTGGTTATGTACTCAAATCCTATTGTACAACATTGTATAACTATTGTATATGTCTATTGTACACCCACGTACAATGGAGTTACCATTGTATTTTCCTAGCCCGTTTACATAACCAGATTGTACTCTAAAATCACATGTTCCTTACAGTTCTTACTTATCGTATTTAGATATTTTCTGTTATCAAATCTCTACTATTTTTCATATATCTTCTTCTTTCAGCGTTTCATGTACTTTACTCTATTGCATGCTTTATATTTCCTAACTCGATATGAACTGCGTGAGATGTTTTGTGCTCGCTCCCGTCCTGACTGGACCTGTTGAAAATTTTACAGAGGATGAGGAGGAGGCCTGCATAGACACCTACTATGGGACAGCTGTAGATGTCATGTGTGACCCAGATTTCCAGTCTGATCCACTAGCTTAGAGACTGTGGCTCCCTAGTCTAGGTTTATATTTTCTGTCATTTGAGATCTGATTGTATATTCTTTCATTTCGGTTTTAGAGACTTGTATTGAGTTGGATGTTTAGTTTGTATGGCAGTAGACACTTAGACTCTTTTTCTCTGATTGTATCCTGTGGATCTTTATTCCAGTATCTATCTATCTTTTATTTTCATCATTCTGCCTTAGATGTGATTGAGACTGTATATTGTTATGTCACCTCCATTCGGAGTGTATATACTGTACAGGTACCTTTATATTGTTAGATGATTGACCTAGGACAGCGTTCTACCGCCGACACTGCGGCGTAGGCTGGGCGTGGTTACGTTCTCGTACCCTCACAGTGGGTGCGGGTCGTAACACATTTTTAGTGGTGGCCCATGCAGGTCGAGTTTATGTAGTGGTATTCGAATTAGAGTATCACTACAGCCTGCAGTAGGATTAGGATATTTTTTAAAGGTACTCAATCATACTAGAAAAAAAACTCATATCAAATTCATGCCATCTCAGTTCTTGCTGATATTGTTCTCCTTGAATATAACTGTCCTCCTTTGCTATTTTGACTCATTCTCAACAATTGTTTGTTTGATCTGTCTTCAGGATGGTGGAGACGCGATTACAGCGTGCCATTCATGGAGATACTGTAGAGGGGACTGCTACCTCTCAGCCAGTTCAGCAGGGTCGGGAGGCTACAGCTCCTGCCACCTCTGCTCATATTGGGACTTCAGCAGCAGCAGTAGCTGAGGGTATGCCTTCACCAGTTCGGAGGCAGGACCCAGTCATTCCAGAGGATCCTTTGCAGCCGCCACCGCCTCCAGGACATGTGGACGCAGCTCAGATGTTCGCGTATTTCCAGCAGTTCATGGACCGACAGCAGGCTCGGCAGGATAGAGGCATGGAGTTGGCCGTCATGACAGCCGCAGCTCGACCAGTGGTTCAGCAGCCGAAGACACCGGGGATCGAGTAGTTTCAGAAGATGAGCCCTCGAGACTTTTTGGGGACAGAGGGGATCCTATATGCCGATGAATAGATCGAGCATATGGAGGAGATCTTCCGCTTGGCCAGGATTCCAGCAGACCTTCAGATCGAGGCATCAGCTAGCCGGATGCGAGACCTTGCTCGCACCTGGTATCAGTCGGACCCTAGGGTGGGGGTACCAGGGCAGACTTGGGAGCAGTTCAGGGGCTTCTTCAAGAAGAAGTTCTTCCCAGATTCAGCAGTCAGAGCCTTGGAGACGCAGTTCGAGAACTTGGTCCAGGGGAGCCTCTCAGTAGAGGAGTATGCGGGAGAGTTTGGCCGTCTTGGCAGGTTTGTTGAGGGGTTGGGCAAGACGGCGAAGGCCCAGAGGTTCCGGAAGGGTCTGGTCAAGGAAGTCAAGTCCTTGACTAAGGGCAACAGGGATGCCACATTCGAGGAGATTCTGACGGGAGCCTTATTGGCGGAGGATGATCTTGAGCTTAGGCTCAAGAGGGGACGAGACCCAGTTGGGGGCAGCAGCAGCGGAGGACCGGCCAAGAGGCCGCACGTTCAGCATGAGTTTCAGCAGCAGTATCAGTAGCCGATGGCCCATTTCCAGCAGCAGCAGCAGAGGCCTGTTCAGTATCAGGGACAGAGACAGTTGCAGTATCAGCAGGCACCCAGGCAGCAGCAGAACATTGTGTGCAACTTCTGCAAGAAGCAAGGACATGGGTGGGACGACTGTAGGAAGAGGCTGGGTATGTGTTTACTTTGCGGATCAGTGGAGCATCAGTGTAGAGAGTGTCCCAAGAACCCGACACCATTGGCTCAGGTAGCACCAGGAGCTAGAGCTCCGACAGGGCAGCAGAGGGGACCACCATTGTAGACTCAGCAGCAGAGGTTCGTCCAGCATCAGCAGCAGGCCAGGGGAGGCCAGCCAGGGCGAGCTTTCGCCATGACAGCCGAGGATGCTCAGGCCATTGGAGATCTAGTTGCAGGTTCCGTTCTTGATTCAATTCTGCAATTCCTATCTTGAAAATTCAGTTCCATCTATTCCTATCTGCTGCTTCATTGTTGATAAGTTCGATCTGGTGTTTCTTATGATTTAATTTTCTTCTGAGATAAGTCGTATGGGCTAGGTCGCCTCGATATGAGATTTTAGAATCCTCTAGGGTCATGCTAGCAGGCATAGTGAGGACATATAGTCGAACTATGGACGTATTTCTCGGGTGTGGGAATTTAAGGTTTTCGCTGCCAGGCGCGCGACAATGCGAAAATTTTAAATACCATAGTTCTAGAGGTATGTACCATAGTTGAGGACTCTGTGATTATCGTAGCCTTGCTCACTAGCATGACAGAGATTTTGAGTATCATGGTTTTGGACAGACGCATATGATTATCTGACGGTATGTTTGAGACTCTGATTGTGGGGTGTTTGACCTAGAAGGACTACTACCATTTTAATTTCGAGGACGAAATTCTTCTAAGGTGGGTAGACTTGTAACACCCAGTTTCTAAAATGAGGGTAATTTTGAAATTTTATATTTTAATTTATTTAATTATGATATTTAATTGATAATATGATTTTTGGTAATTTTTAATCATTTTTAAACCATTTAAATCATGACTTGTGATTTTGGTGCATTGACTAGTGTAGCCTTAGACTGTTGACCTAGAGCCTAGTCATGAGATTAGGATGTTTGATTTGTACATTTTAGCCTAGAGGATACTTGGTAATTTTGGGGATTTATTTAAGTTAATAGGATTTGTTAAAACTTATTGAATGTATGTGAACAATTGCTTGGTAGGTGATGTGTTTAGCCTAACCTAGAAGGACCTACCCTAATAGATTGGACTAACCTAGATTAGCCTTGGTTAAGTTAAAGGTCATTCTAGCATTGACTAAGGTTGGTTAGTCATGATTTATGACTTGACTAGTCATGACTAGGATTAGTCATAGTCTTGAGTTGGTATAGCTAAAACCTAGAATCCATATGGACCATAGATCCTTAGTGGGAGATTGAGAGCCATAGATTGGGCACTAAACCCTAGGATGACCAGCCATGTAGTAGTTTTTCTCCCTATATAAACCTTTATGATGAACTCTTGCCTCTTTTCTTATCATTCTTGCAAGTCTTGAAGAAAGAGAGGTATAGACTCCTTCTCCAATCCATAGTTCATCCATTTTTGATCCTTTTTAGCTCTAATCTTTTGCAATAGCACCTAACCAATCCCTACTTGCTGTTCTTGTGGAGCAAACCCAGCCTAGGGGCAATTTGGGAGCCTACATTGCTAGAGAAACCTCTCAGCTTTGGGGAAATTCTGGAGGCTGGGAAGACACTCAGGTATAACCCTAAAAACCCATTGAAACTCTAGATTTTATTGCATATTCATGTAACCCTAGGTGTCCACCTCAACTTGACCAAGTTTGGTGCCTTATTGTGTCGGATACGTGTCCGTATCGGACACGTATCAGTCGTGACTGTGAGTATTGGTTGAATGCTGGAATGAATTCATTCCTTGTTATTTTTGAATTCTTTTTGAATAAAAATCTTGGTTTTAATATTGCTTAATGATTTCTTAATCTCTGAGGTGATTTTCGTGTCCCCTTGTGTCGTATTTTGGTGTTGGACACGGCCTGTGCACAGCCCACATTTTCCCCTGCTACCCGAACCTTACTGTGGCCACGACACGGGGTCTTTTGATCCAAAATTTTGTGTGGGTAGAGGGGCATCGACTGACTCCCTGCTCCCAAAGTTTGGAAGTGCCTCGTGGCCTGTGCGCGGAGAAATCGGGGCCGCACTGGCCGCGCGCTGTCGCACACAGGCGTTTGAACACTTGCACAGACACGTACGAACACGTGTCTGTATCCTCTGTAGACACGTTGTGGACACGTATCAGGCTATCCCACGTGTATCCCTACCATAGGCGACCATGTGGGTGTGTGCACCTGACACGAAGTGTCGTGTGTCGTGTCCTACACTCGAGTGCATTCGTGCACGAAACTGTGCAACACTGGGTGCACCCCACGTGTTTGCAACGTGTTGGACACGTCTATGTCGCAGTTTTTGGACACGAAACGACTCACATGACACGTGTACATATGCGACATATTTACCAACCTTTTATTTGTAATTTTGATGATTAATTGAGTTCGATTTCTCGAATGCCCAATAGGGACTGATACTTCACTGATACCATGTTCTAAAATATTTTTTTCTGAATTTGAATTATTGGTTACCTGTCTAATGATGATAGAATGTTAATCTGAACCTACCTACATGTTTAAAATTAGTGAACATGCTAAACTATGACTGGATTGAGCATTTGGTCATTGAGGATCAATTTTTGGGTTGTTTATTGAATAGTGATACATAAACTGTCACAGTGGTTGGGTTTCTTGATCTGGACACATTTATGTCGTAGGTATGGACACATGATGGACTCTGGGACACGTACACAGTATGTAACTACATTATCAACCTGTGTTGTGGCACTTTAGTTCAATTTTGATGTTGAATTCTCATTTTTTTCCCATTTTTCTGAAACCTTAATGTCAGTTCTTCATTCCTAATTTTTCCTGATTTTCCAGATTTTGATTGGGAATATTAGCAATCATTTTAACCTAATCAACACTGTTATTTACATGTTATTTAAGCCCTAATATATACACCTAAGTATTATCTAATGGTATGAGGAATTTGGGTTTGTTTTGATGATTGTGTGTTTCAAAAACTGAGATTAAGCCTAGGGCTGAAAACTGGGAAGTTGTGATACTGTGACAGTCCTATGTATCCTGTCATTTACCAGTTTTCAGAAATGAACTTTGGCAACTAATTTCATCCTATGTAATGCTCCTAATTGCATGTTTACATCCTAATATAGTTCTTCTACATATAGTTCTACTTATATGTCAAGTTGGGGTTGATTTGTGGTGTTTTGAATCCTAAAACTGGAAGTTGATTTAGGGACTGTTTTGAATTGTTTTTTTTGGGTTCCCCCAGGTGAATATTGGACTGAGTTTGGGCATGTATTACCTGAGTTATGTTTACACTGTTTTTACCTCATGTACACTGTTGCTCACCCTCACACCCAACACTGTTTTCACATTCATTGCTCACTGTTTTCTCACAGTTGTTCACTGATTTTCACTCACACATCACACTCTCATTTGGACACCGTCAATTCCCTGTCCCCATAGCCCTACATACCCTTTGAACACACAGGGTCCTGTCAAATTGGACAGCCCCTCTCTCACTATTCACTCACCCTCACATCACTCAAGTTCACACACACTCTCATCCTCTCTCACACCATTCACTGTTCATGCTCACATTCACACACACACCTTCATTCCTTGACACTCATGTTTATGACACACATACACTTGGACACATGCACACACACCCATTTGCATGATTACCTATTCCCCCTATGTATATATATATATATTTTTTCCCCCTATGTATATATATGAATATATATATATATATATATTTTTTTTTTCCCCCTATATATATATTCATATATATATATATATATATATATATATATATATATATATATATATATATATATATATATATATATATATATATATATATATATGCAACCTAGGTAATATATAGTGTGATATGGAATTGTAATCTAGTTCTTAATAACTTCCCTATATACATGTATATGTGAGTGTAATATATATATATATATATATATATATATATATATATATATATATATATATATATATATATATATATATATATATATATATATATAGCCTAGTGTGACTAGTAATGAGGTATGATGTAGATAGTGTAGTGTCTTAGCCTAAAGGTAAATGTGTGATTGTTGTCTAGGCTTGTATAGCCTTGTGATTGGTGTGTGATTGCTAGACTAGGCTTGGTTAGGCCTAGTGAGACTTAGTAGACTTGTTGGGCTAGGACTTGACCTAATTGACCTAGTTTGACCAGTCAAGTTGACCAAGAGTTGACTTTGGCCTAGATTGACCTAGAATCATGTAGAATGCATAGTAGAGCTTCATTTTATCATTTTAGACTTGTTGTGACTTGTACTGTTCTATAGGAGACAGACACCACTCCTCGGACAGTATATTCTCTTCAGACACTCAGGCTATCAGGAGAGTACATTCTCTGACCGTTTCATACTTGTATGGATTTACATTCTTGCTCTAGATTACTGTACTTGATGCTGACACGACCGTTATCACGGATTGGTACTATATGGATCTCCTTTTGAGATGTTATCTCCTTGTATTCACTAAATACATATTGTGACGTGCGTTTCACTTCCATATTGTATTTATTGAATACCCATATCCTTGTATACTCATTATGCATATTGTACTCTCATTATCACATGAGCCCCAGGGATAGACCATTGTACACTATTGTATAACATTGTACATCCATTGTATAACATTGTACACTATTGTATAAGATAACGTAACTGGAGTAGATCCTTGTGTATTGATTGGGGAGGGGGAGTAGAATTGGTTATGTACTCAAATCCTATTGTACAACATTGTATAACTATTGTATATGTCTATTGTACACCCACGTACAATGGAGTTACCATTGCATTTTCCTAGCCCGTTTACATAACCGGATTGTACTCTAAAATCACATGTTCCTTACAGTTCTTACTTATCGTATTTAGATATTTCCTGTTATCAAATCTCTACTGTTTTTCATATATCTTCTTCTTTCAGCGTTTCATGTACTTTACTCTATTGCATGCTTTATATTTCCTAACTCGATATGAACTGCGTGAGATATTTTGTGCTCGCTCCCGTCCTGACTGGACCTGTTGAAAATTTTACAGAGGATGAGGAGGAGGCCTGCATAGACACCTACTATGGGACAGCTGTAGATGTCATGTGTGACCCAGATTTCCAGTCTGATCCACTAGCTTAGAGACTGTGGCTCCCTAGTCTAGGTTTACATTTTCTGTCATTTGAGATCTGATTGTATATTCTTTCATTTCGGTTTTAGAGACTTGTATTGAGTTGGATGTTTAGTTTGTATGGCAGTAGACACTTAGACTCTTTCTCTCTGATTGTATCCTGTGGATCTTTATTCCAGTATCTATCTATCTTTTATTTTCATCATTCTGCCTTAGATGTGATTGAGACTGTATATTGTTATGTCACCTCCATTCGGAGTGTATATACTGTACAGGTACCTTTATATTGTTAGATGATTGACCTAGGACAGCGTTCTACCGCCGACACTGCGGCGTAGGCTGGGCGTGGTTACGTTCTCGTACCCTCACAGTGGGTGCGGGTCGTGACACAATCACTTCTAGACAATACTATACTGGACTAGACTCCATCCAATCAATCACGGCCAATCATTGCCTACGGCTTTCTACATTAACTAACTAGGGTTATCACAATCCTAGTTACTAACAAGATGCAATGAGATGCTCCAAGTAGTCACAGGCCCTGCAGCTATCCAGGTTATCCAGGCAATCATTATAGTGACAATTTAGAGAGTACAATGTATTAGAGTGACAATAGAGTTCAATCATTTAAAGTGACAATCAAGAGTGCCCCACATGACAGTGGGCTGGAAATGTGCCCTACTCGTCGGCAGGCTACAAGTCCAAACATTTACGGCCGGGATAACGGGATCGCCTGTAACTGGGGAACATCTCTTCATGTCTAATGAATTATACTAGTCATTAACCTTAGTCCATTTCAGTAGGTACTCCTGACCGTGGTACTCAGGAGTCCCCTCTTAGACATGATGCAAGACAGGACTGGATTATTTGTACAAGCACAATCGCCCACGGTGTCCAGGTTAATTATACAAGTCAGGTCATGTTAGGTAGCCGTCGCAACAGCTATTTGAGATAATCATGTCAGGTTATCATGCCAAGTGTACTAGTCAGGAGTGCGCCACGACGGGCCACTATCAGGTCATGTCATGTTATCATGTTAGGAGTGCACCACTACGGGTCACTATCACGTCATGCTCAATTATCAATTCCAAACATATCAAATGAATTCATGATTATCAAGTTCATGACAAAAGGCGTAAGGATATAAAATGGACGTAAAAATATACAATAAGGAGTTACAAAACATGGGCAATAATGATAAATAATAGTACACAGGGCTATTGGAAAGTCATACAGCTCAGGCATATGCGGCAGGAAAGGAGGGGGCGCATGCGGCTCAAATAGGAGCCCATGCGGCTCAGGAGAGAGGTGAGCATATGCGGCTAGGTTAAATCGGGGTCATGCGGCCCGGACTCAGAAGCCCATGCGGCCAGATCTGGGGGGGTTCTCATGCGGCTCGAGGATGAGGGCCTATGCGGCTCGGGGATCCAGACAGTCATGCCGCTGAGAGGACTCGATTCCTCATGCGGCAGCAAGTGACTGGGATCTATGCGGCTAGGAGAGCAATGCCTATGCGGCTCAACTGAGTTGAGTCCCATGCGGCCAGGGTGGTAGGACTCATGCGGCTGGTCGGACGGAGTCCCATGCGGCTCGCGGAACTAGCAGGACTTATGCGGCTAAGGCAGACGGGAGATTCATGCGGCTCGTACTATGCCGAGGCTTATGCGGCTGAACTCAAGTGGAGTTCATGCGGCCAGAATTTACCTATGCGGCTAGGGAACCACTTGCCGCATGAATTATTCATGCGGTCAAGTCACGCCCATGCGGCACATGAAGAACACTTGCCGCATGAATTGTCCAAGCGGTCAAGTCAGACACAGTGCATCTTCTCCAAAATTCTGAGAAGAAGAACACCAGGAGAGTCAAGTTCTCAAGCTCCATAACTCCATCATCCGGAGCCCAAATTCGAACTTCCATAGGTCAAAACTGGACAGAATAAAATGCTCTACAACATGGAACCATCAGAACTTGATAAAAACAAGATTAAATAGATTAAAACCTAAGAAATCTGAAAATAGTATAAACTTAGATCTACAAGAATCTAGCCATGGAAATGGAAAATGCCAAGTTCTAAAGTACTTTAGAATGTAGTAAGAAAGAGAATGAAGTAATAAAATTGGAGTTCCTCCATGAAGCAAGATGCACTTGCCTAGACCTCTCTCTTCTCCCTCTGGTAGTTGAAGGGAGTAAATGAGGAAGAAGAAGATGAGAAATGAAGAGAGAGAAAGAAGAAATGGCAATAAATATCAAAGGTGGTGGTAGGTAGGGGGTTCATCCATGGTTCACGATGAACCAAAATAATCCCAACCGAACCAGGCCAACCCGGGCCAAGAATAAACCAAGCCAAGCCATGAAGAAAACTAAACAAGGAATCATGCAATACAGAATAAAATACGTACACGTATTCCAGAAATACGTAATACGAACCACAGGCATTACAAGACCCCTCGACGACCCACGGTCGCGAGCATTCTTTCCTTGAGACCCCTCGACGACCCACGGTCGCGAGTATTTCCTTCCTTGTTACCCTATCATTTGGTTCAACTCATAAATGCCTATTTGATATCTCTTTCTTAAAACTCACCTTGAATCATAGTCCTTGCCTTAGACACTAAGCCAGTGCATCGTGCCTTAAGCCAATCGTGCTCTACGTGATACTCCTGTCCAAGTTGACGGACCTTGAGATCGAGGGACTGCTTAACTTGACAACCGCAGAATGAGCGGGACAGCACTTGGAAAGACTTAGGTCGACCGGCACAACTTTGCCTAACTTACTCAAGCCTACGACTTAACCCGAGGGACGAGCAAAGGCTATGCCGAGCCTTGCGCAACGGAACCGTGCACGCTTTATCAAGCGTTTATGTGGGCAACGCCTATGACTTAGGCTAACTCTTAGCTTTTGTACCGAAGACTAACTTTCCTTCTCCCAAGCCACGAAACGAAGGACCGAGTGTCATTTTCAAATCACGCCATGCACCAACTCTAAGCCGACCGTTGGACCTTTTTCCATGTTCTAACTCATTTCGACCTGTCGGGATTATTCCCTTAGCTATGTGGATTCGTCTCTTTTATTATCAAGCCTAGTGTGCAAGTTGAAAACACACGATTTATTATGTGAAGGCTAAGATGAGGCAAGTTCACCGAAACTACCCCACCTGAGCGAGCGGTCGCCTCGACCGAGCGAAGTCTTCCAGCAGCCGTTGCAAGGCTAAGGCCGAACGCCGTCGGCGTTTCGATTCCTCCGATTGACTGAGCGGGACGGGGCACTACAGTGGCGATGGTGGCAGTATAGGCGTGGCTTGTGGGTCTTGGTTTAGAGTTTAGGATCGGTGTTGGGTGGATTGTGTCGAGGTTGTCGACACTAAGGAAAAATCATGTATATGTAAATAAATAGAATAAGAAGTCACCCGGGGTCGGACACGAGGCCGTCACGGCTGACACGGAAAGATGTTGGACACGGACCCGAGGCACGCACATTATGGTAGAATTTGTGGAAGTATAATTGTAGAGAAATAATGGAGTAGTACCTGCCTATTTATAGGATGTGGGAATTCCCATTTAGATAAGGATTAGGATATTTAAACCCAATTTAATTTAAATCAATAATCAAATCCAAATTTAAATTAAACTCCCAATTTAAAACTAGATACTCTAAACTCAATTTAAGTATAAACTTTATCTTTTAACTATTTAAATTAATTCCATAAAATCAAATCGAGATTTAAAATGGCTACAATAAATTCAAATCTATTTTCTAGAAATGCTAATAATAATAATTTCAAAAATAATAAATCTTTTTAAACAATAAAATATTAATATTAATAATATCGAAAATTATACTAATAAAATATTTTTGAAATATATGTACGCACTAAAAATATTATTTATTATTAATAACTGTATAAACGAAAGGCTTTGTGTAAATAAAATAATGAACTTGGAAATTTTGGTACGATAGCTTAAATAATTCTTATATAAATTATTTTGAAACTATAAAATTAGAAAAAATATTTTTCTAAAATATGTACGCTCGCACATATTCGCACTCGTCGAGCAATTACGAAAAACAATTTTGCGCACGACGTACAATACGTCTACGCGACGTACAATACGTCTACGCGACGTACAATACAAAATTTTAAATCCGTACAAATTTTAATAAAATAATAAAAAATATATAGTAGAAATTTAGGGGTTTTACATAGTACCACATGACTTCACTTGCAAGGTTTCATTATAAGATGCAATAGTTTCAACTGAATATAGGTTATCATTAACCTTAAGGGAACCGTTACCAATAATATTTAAATTTAAAGATAGACTAAACTTATTGTTTCCAAATGAACAATGATCGGTTCCTAAAATAACCTAAAATGTCCTATTGCTTTCACTTCTACCGAATTGTCGTCACCCACATAGATGTATCTTTCACCATCAATTGGCTTCGGTAGCTCGAATAACCTTGTCTATAAACACTAATGTGGGTAGTAGCACCAGAATCTAACCACCACGTATTTTTAGGTACTAAATCTAAATTAACCTCAGAACAGACCAAATTTGAAAATGTACTTTTCTTTATACGCCATGCATGGTACTTTGTACATTTCTTCTTTATGTGTCCTGGCTTGTCATAAAAGAAATAACCCTTAGTTTTGTATTGTTGTTTCTTTTGAGCTGGACCCTTAGCAGCTTCTGTATTTATTTTCTTTTTTCTTTTTTTGACCTTAAAGTTTATCCCATTAAACATGAAAATTAAATTCTTACTGGCAGATATTGTAGCAACATTAACTGTAAAGAGAACAAAATTAAATAGATAAACATGCCCTAATTAATAACCAAAGAGTAAAATATAGTCAAACAAATTCAAATAATGGTGAACCCCATCTCAAGATACCTAGTACATCATTAATATCAAGTCTTTGGATAGTGATATTAACTGCAAGTGGTATTTTTGGTGTAATGATCAAATGTTGACAATAAGTCATGTCAAATAATAAACCTATCTTTGGATCGGGTTATTATTCACATGTAAACCGTATAATTGTCACACATTTATCACCACAAGTATGTGTACAATTGGCCAAGTATTAACCTTCCTTTGGGCCGACTAATACCCGCATGAATATACACACACAAACATCCAACATCCCTCATAGACTATCTACGCAAGAGAGGTCACTTTGGCGATATCTTGTTTCAATGAGTCTATTTAGAATATTAGACAACTATTGCTAGTCACAAAAGGCACCAAAAAATTTGAATGTTAACTAAATTTTACAAATTGAAGCATGTCTAAATCCTTATGCTTATTTAAATTAAATAATCATAAATCCTTATGTATATGCATATTTTAAATTTAAATAATCAATAATCAACAGATTTGATTGTACTGGATATATGCATGAAAAGATTACATCAAATAAAATAATCATAAATGTGTTAATCCTTTTGCATGAATTTATCGAAAACTAAATTTTTGAATCCAAATCAATAACAATATCATAAAAAAAGTTTTAAATCTGTTTTATACAACCTAAAATAATAGATAATAGCAAAATATTATTTTGGTGTCTGCTTATATCTGTAGCATATCACCTTACTAATTCATGATAAACTTGAAAGTTACAAAATAATGTATAGACCCAACAATAAAATCAGAATGCTTGAAGCAACAGATGAGTTTGTAAAAACCCATGGGTTTTTTTTTAATGGCCAATTCCTTAATTATCCACATGAAATTTGGCATATATGAACTATATATGCACCGAAACATCGACCAAATCAAAACAAGACAAATAAACAAATCAAACTTTTGAGAAAAGTTCTCGAACCTATAACACATTCTATATCCGATAGCAGACCCGCGAAGAGGCTAAACCAATACATGGTTTATCACTGTATAAAATAATTGCAAGAGCTAAAAATTGATGTAATCATCATCCAAACCATACACAAATCCTTAATAAGGAGGAGTTGTGGAAAAGTATGCCTGATATGCAATTATAGAGATGCTAAGCCATTGTGAATGAATACCAGCCTGGATCACCTCTTTGCTATTTTGAGAATAACAAATAAAATTAAACAATCTTAGAAAGAACCAGAGTGAGCCGAAAGCAAGGCAAATATATTTGATGGAATATTCTTGATTCCTAAGATCTTAAAAGGAACACCCACCGTCCCTTTTGGGAGTCCAAAGAAAACATAATTATAGTTGGTCGATTTCCGCACGGTTCTTTTTCTAAATAGGTGCATCATAAAAAATTGATCGAACAATCGCAACCCTAAATTAAATTAAATGGAACGATCTAGGGTTCTGAATCCAACAAAAATTAAATCTGAAAATT
Source organism: Iris pallida (assembly GCA_029216955.1). NCBI lineage: Eukaryota > Viridiplantae > Streptophyta > Magnoliopsida > Asparagales > Iridaceae > Iris > Iris pallida. The sequence goes on from JANAVB010010799.1 coordinate 10,881,068, forward strand.
TCAAACTCATGAATCAAAAAAGGGTGGCTCTGATACCACTTGTTAGAAATTTTATTATGCCCTGTCGATTCATGAGATAAAAACATAAATTAAATTGCGGAAGCGTACCTGAATCCATTGCTAAACTTGATGGCTCTTGAAGCGAACGTCTTTTTATTGGGTTCGATCTTCCAACTTGCTACGACCCTTAATGACAAAGAAGAATCTGAATCCTTTGTCCCTCTCTTTCTGTTGATGGGGATGCGAAAGAGAAAAAAGAGAAAACCTCTCTTTTGGTGGCCGTATAAGTTGGGGACCATAACCCTAATGAATACATATATTTATATGTTTTGATATTTCTAATTTGGTCCCTCATCAAATTAGAATTATCTCCGATATCTACACATTAATTCCATGACAATTATACCCTTAAGCCAATTTCCAAATAGACCACTTTAATTTGGCTTAATTATTTAGATAGCCCAAACACAATTAATTTTACATGTGTGGCCCCTTAATTATTGAATAATTCCAACACCTCCCCGACACTTGGCGACGAAAACTTAGTGGTTTATGAAAGCAGGATAACTCTTGAAGCTGAAAATCATAAGATTGGTATAATATTCACTACTAAAATACTACTAATCAGTGACGGATGAGTGATGACAGATGACACCCATTGCTAGTTAGCAACGGATAAGTGTCGTCTAAATGATCAACATTAGGTATTTCAAATTGTAATTACAAAGGCATCGTCTAGTCCTCGTCTGGATGTCACCAATTTATGCAATTAATCACGGGGACAACGTAAAAAAACTATGCGACGGTCCAGTGACGTCTGGCTACTATTATATTTTATTCAGTGACGAAATTTAGCGTCGTCTGGCCGTCATCTAGTATTGTTAGAACCGGGACACAATTTTTCAATGGAAAACAGAATGAAACAGTTATAAGATCAACGTTCTAATGCAACGCTTCGAGGAAGGTGCGTAACAGAGATCCTTGAAGGATTCTGGAATACGAAAATCTAAGAAAATTTCGTAAATGTAGCAAACGATAGCAGTGCTTCTAAGAAAAAGATGCTGGCCGAATTGCTAAAGGCAGTAGTGGAGGTGACAGGCGAAAAATGGAAGGTGGTGGCCTGCTGGGGTGTCAAAAACACTAGTGCTCAAAGCTAGATCCGCCCACACGGTCAGCTTCCAGGAACCAGCAAGTTCGTATGAACTCTGGAACGCTATGGAGAATTGCTCTACGACGGACTGCTCGGAACGATGGCGGACTTCGGTTGCACGAGGAAGGACAAGGTGCAGTGCAGCTCTCTCTTCTCTCTTCGTTAATTCTGAAGTCTTAGAAGAGATTTTTAAAGAGAAGAGAGGCTCTGAATATACAGCTACTGATGTAACTGTCCAGATCCGAAATGTGTGCCATGACATAATGCCAGATCCACAAATCCAGAAATAGTTACGAATCAGTCAGAACATGGAAAGCCAAGAACTGCGCGAGTTGTGCCAGTTTTAAGAGCTGCGCGCGCGCCTTCAATGCATACTGCACATACTGTGCACGAGGCGCAAGCTGGCGTAACCCGCGCAACCTGGCGCACCTGTACAACTTACGTAACCTGGCGCACTGGCTCACCTGCGCAACCGTGCACCCGCGTAACCTGGCGTACTGGCTCACCTGCGCAACCGCGCACCCGCGCACCCTGGCACACTGGCTCACCTGCGCAACCGCGCACCCGCGCAACCTGGCACAACCTGGCTCACTGGCTCACCTGCACAACCGTACACCCGCACACCCTGGCGCACTGGCTCACCTGCTCAACCGTGCAACCTGTTACAATCGGACGCAACCTGGCTCACCCGCGCGCAACCTGGCGCAACCTGGACGCAACCTGAGTGCACAACGTGGCCGCACAAGTGGCTTGCGCAACAAGCGCAACTTAAGCGCACTATGCGCCTAGCGACGAAGCTGACGTGCTAAGTGCAAAGTGCGCCGACAAAATGCCACATTATGCCTCATGAGCCCATGAGTCCGAGTCCGAGTCGCTAAGTCCCTTCGGGGCTTAGCCCCAATAAAAATTAATTTCCCAAGAGCAAAAAGCATGAATGCTTTCTTGGAGCCTTATCCTTACCTCTTAGTAAAATTACCCACATGGTTCCCTCCTTAGGGTCACCACCCCATGTGCATATCCTAACAACACATACTCATATATGTTGAGATAACTCATGGTGCTTTTCCAATATGGGACTAAACTTTACAAAGCATGTTGAGAGAAAGCTCTCTTCATGTCAAGGAGCAAGAGCACCAACAATCTCCCACATATCTCACCATATATATATGTCTAGGGTTGAGCTTTCCCCACAGTAACTGTCCATTTTGTATTAGAATAGTTGTCGCTGACGACTTGAATCTTCTAGCATGGATTAAATAACAATATGATACAAGAATGGACTATGCCTTGAATTATGTACCACAATTGTAATTCTTTCCACTCACAAAGTGTAGTTACATGTGCTTCTGGTTGCACATTAAAGGCCTTGTGCCAGCCTGGTTTCAGTGTATAATTTTAGGCGTCTACAAGTTTACCCTCAAGAGACGGCCTGATATCTCTTTCCATATATTATAGGTAAGTTCTTTATTAAAGAGACATGGCATGAAGCCTTGCGCTTCCTTGCGGTGCTACGCCGCTATGACATGGCCTAAAGCCGAGGTATTACCTCTATCTGGGAACCTCATCGTAGTGTCATACTACTGCAGCATGAGGTCACAGCCTCTTTGTAGTGCCATTCTACCCGGCATGAAGTCTAAGGCTTTCTTGCGGTGTTACGTCGCAACGACATGGCTTGCAAGGCCGAGGCTTTACCCCTATCCGGGTACCTCATTGTGGTATCGTGCCACTGTAACATGGGATTATCCTCCCCTTTGTAGTGCTGTCTATAACTCTTTAATTTCATTATACAACATTAGGCTACCTGCCTATTTGCGGTGCTACGCCGCTATGACTTGGCTTACAAAGCCGAGGCATTACCCCTACCTGGGAACCTCATAGTGGAGTCATCCCACTGTAGCATGGAGTTTTACTTCTTGTAGTGCTGCGCTACCGTGCTTCCTGTAAAGCACACCAGGCATTCACTCTGCCTAAGAACTTATTAAGGCATTTAAGCCACCCTCAACACAGGAACCGTTTTCCGCAGAAAATATATAGTAGAGAACAGTGGGTTATGGGTTCGTAACCCTTCCATGTTCCTAAGAACAAGTACCCACTGTTACCTGATAGTTTTTCAGTCAGTGGTCCTCCCTTGAACAAAAAGTTAGATGTCTAGTAGATTTCTCTTTGAACTAATAACATAAAACTTTATGGTAGGATTATAAAAATATTCTATCAGAATGCCTTCAAGCCCATCTTTCCTGTTGTGTCTTCAACCAGCTGACGCTTGTGGCCCTTCATGAACGGATCCGCCAGGTTCTCCTGACTCTGAACATTGATTACTGCAATGACACCTCTCTTGATGAGATCGTTCACTTTCCTGTGCTTTAACCACACAGTTCTCTTCTTTCCGTTGAAGAGATCATTTGATGCCACCGCCGCAGTCACCTGGTTGTCGTAGTATGTCAAAATTACCGGTATCTGCGCTCCAACCACTGAAAGATCATACATGAGCTCCCGAAGCCATTCTGCTTCATCTACTGCGGTATCAAGTGCAAAGAACTCAGATTCCATAGAAGACCGCGAGAGCATAGTCTGTTTCTTTGACTTCCACAATATAGCAGCTCCATCCATTGTGAAAATAAATCCACCTGTGGACCTCTCGCTCTCCAACTCTGAGCACCAGCTGGCATCACTGAAGCCTTCTACTACCGGTGGCTCTTCGCTGAAGTGCAGTGCATATGTCTGAGTCTTCTTGAGATATCTCAGAACACGCTTCACAGCTTTCCAGTGTTCAACGTCTGGATTGCTTGTGAATCGACTCAGCATTCCCACAGCGAAAGCTATGTCAGGCCTAGTTGCAGTAGTGGCGTACATCAAACTTCTGATGATGCTAGCGTACTCTAATTGCCTGACGCTTTCCTTCGAGTTTGGCTCCAGCTTCTGATCACTTTGGTACGGCGTATCAATGATAGAAAGATCGTGATACCCGTATCGAGTGAGCATCTTCTCAATGTAATGAGATTGTGACAGTGCCAATCCAGTATTTATCCGGATGATCTTGAGTTCCAAGATAACGTCAGCATCCCCCAAGTCCTTCATACTGAACTTTGTCGAGAGGAACTTCTTTGTCCCAGTAACACAGCTTATATCCGTACCTAGAATTAGCATGTCGTCAACATACAGACAAACAATGACTCCTCTTCCATCAGCAAATTTGGTATAGACAGACTTGTCTGTTTCGTTGACCTTGTAGCCGTTTGACCTTAGAACTTTGTCAAACTTCTCATGCTATATTTTGGGAACTTGCTTTAAGCCGTATAGAGATTTTACCAACTTACAGACTTTGTCTTCTAGGCCTCTGACGACAAATCCTTCTGGCTGTTGCATATAAATCTTCTCGGTCAGCTCGCCATTCAGGAATGTTGTTTTTACATCCATCTGGTGTATCACCAGTTTGTGTATTGCCGCAAGGGCAATTAACAATCTGATGGTTGCCATCCGTGCTACTGGAGCATATGTGTCAAAGTAATCGATTCCCTGCTTTTGAGAAAATTCCTTGGCTACTAGCCTGGCCTTGAACTTGTCAATGGTTCCATCAGCTTTCATCTTCTTCTTGAAGATCCACTTGCATCCGATGGGTTTTGCTCCTTTGGGTAAATCAACTAACACCCATGTGTTATTGGAGGTAATTGAGTCAATTTTATTGTCTATTGCCTCCTTCCAGAAGACAGCATCTCTGGTCTTCATTGCATCATCATAGGTAAGCGGATATGCTTCCACATGATAGGTGACGAAGTCATCTTCGAAGCACTTCGGCCTCCTTGCTCACTTCGTCGACGGCTCAGCGAGTTCTGGTTTAATTGTTGTTTCTCCACCAACAACTTCATCTTGGACTACTGGCTCATATGAGATCTCAGTCTCATTTGCTCCTACATCATTCTTCGGAATATCTAGAAGAATAATATTTTTATCTATTGTAAACTTGTCTTCGAAATATTCAGCATCGCGAGATTCGATGATATGATTTGACTCAATATCAAGAAATCTCCGAGCATCACTCTTCTCGACATACCCCAAGAAGATTGCCTTCGTAGTCCTTGTCCCCAGCTTCTGAATCTTCAGATCTGGGAGCTTCACATAAGCTAGACACCCCCACACTCGAATGACATTCAAGTTAGGTCTGACTTTGAACCAGAGTTCATGAGGAGTTATGTCAGAAGTTGTATAAGGCACTTTGTTCAGAATGAATAAGGCACTTTGTTCAGAATGACAGCCGAGGATGCTCAGGCCATTGGAGATCTAGTTGCAGGTTCCGTTCTTGATTCAATTCTGTAATTCCTATCTTGAAAATTCAGTTCCATCTATTCCTATCTGCTGCTTCATTGTTGATAAGTTCGATCTGGTGTTTCTTATGATTTAATTTTCTTCTGAGATAAGTCGTATGGGCTAGGTCGCCTCGATATGAGATTTTAGAATCCTCTAGGGTCATGCTAGCAGGCATAGTGAGGACATATAGTCGGACTATGGACGTATTTCTCGGGTGTGGGAATTTAAGGTTTTCGCTGCCAGGCGCGCGACAATGCGAAAATTTTAAATACCATAGTTCTAGAGGTATGTACCATAGTTGAGGACTCTGTGATTATCGTAGCCTTGCTCACTAGCATGACAGAGATTTTGAGTATCATGGTTTTGGACAGACGCATATGATTATCTGACGGTATGTTTGAGACTCTGATTGTGGGGTGTTTGACCTAGAAGGACTACTACCATTTTAATTTCGAGGACGAAATTCTTCTAAGGTGGGTAGACTTGTAACACCCAGTTTCTAAAATGAGGGTAATTTTGAAATTTTGTATTTTAATTTATTTAATTATGATATTTAATTGATAATATGATTTTTGGTAATTTTTAATCATTTTTAAACCATTTAAATCATGACTTGTGATTTTGGTGCATTGACTAGTGTAGCCTTAGACTGTTGACCTAGAGCCTAGTCATGAGATTAGGATGTTTGATTTGTACATTTTAGCCTAGAGGATACTTGGTAATTTTGGGGATTTATTTAAGTTAATAGGATTTGTTAAAACTTATTGAATGTATGTGAACAATTGCTTGGTAGGTGATGTGTTTAGCCTAACCTAGAAGGACCTACCCTAATAGATTGGACTAACCTAGATTAGCCTTGGTTAAGTTAAAGGTCATGCTAGCATTGACTAAGGTTGGTTAGTCATGATTTATGACTTGACTAGTCATGACTAGGATTAGTCATAGTCTTGAGTTGGTATAGCTAAAACCTAGAATCCATATGGACCATAGATCCTTAGTGGGAGATTGAGAGCCATAGATTGGGCACTAAACCCTAGGATGACCAGCCATGTAGTAGTTTTTCTCCCTATATAAACCTTTATGATGAACTCTTGCCTCTTTTCTTATCATTCTTGCAAGTCTTGAAGAAAGAGAGGTATAGACTCCTTCCCCAATCCATAGTTCATCCATTTTTGATCCTTTTTAGCTCTAATCTTTTGCAATAGCACCTAACCAATCCCTACTTGCTGTTCTTGTGGAGCAAACCCAGCCTAGGGGCAATTTGGGAGCCTACATTGCTAGGGAAACCTCTCAGCTTTGGGGAAATTCTGGAGGCTGGGAAGACACTCAGGTATAACCCTAAAAACCCATTGAAACTCTAGATTTTATTGCATATTCATGTAACCCTAGGTGTCCACCTCAACTTGACCAAGTTTGGTGCCTTATTGTGTCGGATACGTGTCCGTATCGGACACGTATCAGTCGTGACTGTGAGTATTGGTTGAATGCTGGAATGAATTCATTCCTTGTTATTTTTGAATTCTTTTTGAATAAAAATCTTGGTTTTAATATTGCTTAATGATTTCTTAATCTCTGAGGTGATTTTCGTGTCCCCTTGTGTCGTATTTTGGTGTTGGACACGGCCTGTGCACAGCCCACATTTTTCCCTGCTACCCGAACCTTACTGTGGCCACGACACGGGGTCTTTTGATCCAAAATTTTGTGTGGGTAGAGGGGCATCGACTGACTCCCTGCTCCCAAAGTTTGGAAGTGCCTCGTGGCCCGTGCGCGGAGAAATCGGGGCCGCACTGGCCGCGCGCTGTCGCACACAGGCGTTTGAACACTTGCACAGACACGTACGAACACGTGTCTGTATCCTCTGTAGACACGTTGTGGACACGTATCAGGCTATCCCACGTGTATCCCTACCATAGGCGACCATGTGGGTGTGTGCACCTGACATGAAGTGTCGTGTGTCGTGTCCTACACTCGAGTGCATTCGTGCACGAAACTGTGCAACACTGGGTGCACCCCACGTGTTTGCAACGTGTTGGACACGTCTATGTCGCAGTTTTTGGACACGAAATGACTCACATGACACGTGTACATATGCGACATATTTACCAACCTTTTATTTGTAATTTTGATGATTAATTGAGTTCGATTTCTCGAATGCCCAATAGGGACTGATACTTCACTGATACAATGTTCTAAAATATTTTTTTCTGAATTTGAATTATTGGTTACCTGTCTAATGATGATAGAATGTTAATCTGAACCTACCTACATGTTTAAGATTAGTGAACATGCTAAACTATGACTGGATTGAGCATTTGGTCATTGAGGATCAAGTTTTGGGTTGTTTATTGAATAGTGATACATAAACTGTCACAGTGGTTGGGTTTCTTGATCTGGACACATTTGTGTCGTAGGTATGGACACATGATGGACTCTGGGACACGTACACAGTATGTAACTACATTATCAACCTGTGTTGTGGCACTTTAGTTCAATTTTGATGTTGAATTCTCATTTTTTTCCCATTTTTCTGAAACCTTAATGTCAGTTCTTCATTCCTAATTTTTCCTGATTTTCCAGATTTTGATTGGGAATATTAGCAATCATTTTAACCTAATCAACACTGTTATTTACATGTTATTTAAGCCCTAATATATACACCTAAGTATTATCTAATGGTATGAGGAATTTGGGTTTGTTTTGATGATTGTGTGATTCAAAAACTGAGATTAAGCCTAGGGCTGAAAACTGGGAAGTTGTGATACTGTGACAGTCCTATGTATCCTGTCATTTACCAGTTTTCAGAAATGAACTTTGGCAACTAATTTCATCCTATGTAATGCTCCTAATTGCATGTTTACATCCTAATATAGTTCTTCTACATATAGTTCTACTTATATGTCAAGTTGGGGTTGATTTGTGGTGTTTTGAATCCTAAAACTGGAAGTTGATTTAGGGACTGTTTTGAATTGTTTTTTTTGGGTTCCCCCAGGTGAATATTGGACTGAGTTTGGGCATGTATTACCTGAGTTATGTTTACACTGTTTTTACCTCATGTACACTGTTGCTCACCCTCACACCCAACACTGTTTTCACATTCATTGCTCACTGTTTTCTCACAGTTGTTCACTGATTTTCACTCACACATCACACTCTCATTTGGACACCGTCAATTCCCTGTCCCCATAGCCCCTACATACCCTTTGAACACACAGGGTCCTGTCAAATTGGACAGCCCCTCTCTCACTATTCACTCACCCTCACATCACTCAAGTTCACACACACTCTCATCCTCTCTCACACCATTCACTGTTCATGCTCACATTCACACACACACCTTCATTCCTTGACACTCATGTTTATGACACACATACACTTGGACACATGCACACACACCCATTTGCATGATTACCTATTCCCCCTATGTATATATATATATATATATATATATATATATATATATATATATATATATATATATATATATATATATATATATATATATATATTTATATATATATATATATATATATATATATATATATATATATATATATATATATATGCAACCTAGGTAATATATAGTGTGATATGGAATTGTAATCTAGTTCTTAATAACTTCCCTATATACATGTATATGTGAGTGTAATATATATATATATATATATATATATATATATATATATATATATATATATATATATATATATAGCCTAGTGTGACTAGTAATGAGGTATGATGTAGATAGTGTAGTGGCTTAGCCTAAAGGTAAATGTGTGATGGTTGTCTAGGCTTGTATAGCCTTGTGATTGGTGTGTGATTGCAAGACTAGGCTTGGTTAGGCCTAGTGAGACTTAGTAGACTTGTTGGGCTAGGACTTGACCTAATTGACCTAGTTTGACCAGTCAAGTTGACCAAGAGTTGACTTTGGCCTAGATTGACCTAGAATCATGTAGAATGCATAGTAGAGCTTCATTTTATCATTTTAGACTTGTTGTGACTTGTACTGTTCTATAGGAGACAAACACCACTCCTCGGACAGTATATTCTCTTCAGACACTCAGGCTATCAGGAGAGTACATTCTCTGACCGTTTCATACTTGTATGGATTTACATTCTTGCTCTAGATTACTGTACTTGATGCTGACACGACCGTTATCACGGATTGGTAATATATGGATCTCCTTTTGAGATGTTATCTCCTTGTATTCACTAAATACATATTGTGACGTGCGTTTCACTTCCATATTGTATTTATTGAATACCCATATCCTTGTATACTCATTGTGCATATTGTACTCTCATTATCACATGAGCCCCAGGGATAGACCAATGTACACTATTGTATAACATTGTACATCCATTGTATAACATTGTACACTATTGTATAAGATAACGTAACTGGAGTAGATCCTTGTGTATTGATTGGGGAGGGGGAGTAGAATTGGTTATGTACTCAAATCCTATTGTACAACATTGTATAACTATTGTATATGTCTATTGTACACCCACGTACAATGGAGTTACCATTGTATTTTCCTAGCCCGTTTACATAACCAGATTGTACTCTAAAATCACATGTTCCTTACAGTTCTTACTTATCGTATTTAGATATTTCCTGTTATCAAATCTCTACTGTTTTTCATATATCTTCTTCTTTCAGCGTTTCATGTACTTTACTCTATTGCATGCTTTATATTTCCTAACTCGATATGAACTGCGTGAGATATTTTGTGCTCGCTCCCGTCCTGACTGGACCTGTTGAAAATTTTACAGAGGATGAGGAGGAGGCCTGCATAGACACCTACTATGGGACAGCTGTAGATGTCATGTGTGACCCAGATTTCCAGTCTGATCCACTAGCTTAGAGACTGTGGCTCCCTAGTCTAGGTTTACATTTTCTGTCATTTGAGATCTGATTGTATATTCTTTCATTTCGGTTTTAGAGACTTGTATTGAGTTGGATGTTTAGTTTGTATGGCAGTAGACACTTAGACTCTTTCTCTCTGATTGTATCCTGTGGATCTTTATTCCAGTATCTATCTATCTTTTATTTTCATCATTCTGCCTTAGATGTGATTGAGACTGTATATTGTTATGTCACCTCCATTCGGAGTGTATATACTGTACAGGTACCTTTATATTGTTAGATGATTGACCTAGGACAGCGTTCTACCGCCGACACTGCGGCGTAGGCTGGGCGTGGTTACGTTCTCGTACCCTCACAGTGGGTGCGGGTCGTGACACAATCACTTCTAGACAATACTATACTGGACTAGACTCCATCCAATCAATCACGGCCAATCATTGCCTACGGCTTTCTACATTAACTAACTAGGGTTATCACAATCCTAGTTACTAGCAAGATGCAATGAGATGCTCCAAGTAGTCACAGGCCCTGCAGCTATCCAGGTTATCCAGGCAATCATTATAGTGACAATTTAGAGAGTACAATGTATTAGAGTGACAATAGAGTTCAATCATTTAAAGTGACAATCAAGAGTGCCCCACATGACAGTGGGCTGGAAATGTGCCCTACTCGTCGGCAGGCTACAAGTCCAAACATTTGCGGCCGGGATAACGGGATCGCCTGTAACTGGGGAACATCTCTTCATGTCTAATGAATTATACTAGTCATTAACCTTAGTCCATTTCAGTAGGTACTCCTGACCGTGGTACTCAGGAGTCCCCTCTTAGACATGATGCAAGACAGGACTGGATTATTTGTACAAGCACAATCGCCCACGGTGTCCAGGTTAATTATACAAGTCAGGTCATGTTAGGTAGCCGTCGCAACAGCTATTTGAGATAATCATGTCAGGTTATCATGCCAAGTGTACTAGTCAGGAGTGCGCCACGACGGGCCACTATCAGGTCATGTCATGTTATCATGTTAGGAGTGCACCACTACGGGTCACTATCACGTCATGCTCAATTATCAATTCCAAACATATCAAATGAATTCATGATTATCAAGTTCAAGACAAAAGGCGTAAGGATATAAAATGGACGTAAAAATATACAATAAGGAGTTACAAAACATGGGCAATAATGATAAATAATAGTACACAGGGCTATTGGAAAGTCATACAGCTCAGGCATATGCGGCAGGAAAGGAGGGGGCGCATGCGGCTCAAATAGGAGCCCATACGGCTCAGGAGAGAGGTGAGCATATGCGGCTAGGTTAAATCGGGGTCATGCGGCCCGGACTCAGAAGCCCATGCGGCCAGATCTGGGAGGGTTCTCATGCGGCTCGAGGATGAGGGCCTATGCGGCTCGGGGATCCAGACAGTCATGCCGCTGAGAGGACTCGATTCCTCATGCGGCAGCAAGTGATTGGGATCTATGCGGCTAGGAGAGCAATGCCTATGCGGCTCAACTGAGTTGAGTCCCATGCGGCCAGGGTGGTAGGACTCATGCGGCTGGTCGGACGGAGTCCCATGCGGCTCGCGGAACTAGCGGGACTTATACGGCTAAGGCAGACGGGAGATTCATGCGGCTCGTACTATGCCGAGGCTTATGCGGCTGAACTCAAGTGGAGTTCATACGGCCAGAATTTACCTATGCGGCTAGGGAACCACTTGCCGCATGAATTATTCATGCGGTCAAGTCACGCCCATGCGGCACATGAAGAACACTTGCCGCATGAATTGTCCAAGCGGTCAAGTCAGACACAGTGCATCTTCTCCAAAATTCTGAGAAGAAGAACACCAGGAGAGTCAAGTTCTCAAGCTCCATAACTCCATCATCCGGAGCCCAAATCCGAACTTCCATAGGTCAAAACTGGACAGAATAAAATGCTCTACAACATGTAACCATCAGAACTTGATAAAAACAAGATTAAATAGATTAAAATCTAAGAAATCTGAAAATAGTATAAACTTAGATCTACAAGAATCTAGCCATGGAAATGGAAAATGCCAAGTTCTAAAGTACTTTAGAATGTAGTAAGGAAGAGAATGAAGTAATAAAATTGGAGTTCCTCCATGAAGCAAGATGCACTTGCCTAGACCTCTCTCTTCTTCCTCTGGTAGTTGAAGGGAGTAAATGAGGAAGAAGAAGATGAGAAATGAAGAGAGAGAAAGAAGAAATGGCAATAAATATCAAAGGTGGTGGTAGGTAGGGGGTTCATCCATGGTTCACGATGAACCAAAATAATCCCAACCGAACCAGGCCAACCCGGGCCAAGAATAAACCAAGCCAAGCCATGAAGAAAACTAAACAAGGAATCATGCAATACAGAATAAAATACGTACACGTATTCCAGAAATACGTAATACGAACCACAGGCATTACAAGACCCCTCGACGACCCACGGTCGCGAGCATTCTTTCCTTGAGACCCCTCGACGACCCACGGTCGCGAGCATTTCCTTCCTTGTTACCCTATCATTTGGTTCAACTCATAAATGCCTATTTGATATCTCTTTCTTAAAACTCACCTTGAATCATAGTCCTTGCCTTAGACACTAAGCCCGTGCATCGTGCCTTAAGCCAATCGTGCTCTACGTGATACTCCTGTCCAAGTTGACGGACCTTGAGATCGAGGGACTGCTTAACTTGACAACCGCAGAATGAGCGGGACAGCACTTGGAAAGACTTAGGTCGACCGGCACAACTTTGCCTAACTTACTCAAGCCTACGACTTAACCCGAGGGACGAGCAAAGGCTATGCCGAGCCTTGCGCAACGGAACCGTGCACGCTTTATCAAGCGTTTATGTGGGCAACGCCTATGACTTAGGCTAACTCTTAGCTTTTGCACCGAAGACTAACTTTCCTTCTCCCAAGCCACGAAACGAAGGACCGAGTGTCATTTTCAAAGCACGCCGTGCACCAACTCTAAGCCGACCGTTGGACCTTTTTCCATGTTCTAACTCATTTCGACCTGTCGGGATTATTCCCTTAGCTATGTGGATTCGTCTCTTTTATTATCAAGCCTAGTGTGCAAGTTGAAAACACACGATTTATTATGTGAAGGCTAAGATGAGGCAAGTTCACCGAAACTACCCCACCTGAGCGAGCGGTCGCCTCGACCGAGCAAAGTCTTCCAGCAGCCGTTGCAAGGCTAAGGCCGAACGCCGTCGGCGTTTCGATTCCTCCGATTGACTGAGCGGGACGGGGCACTACAGTGGCGATGGTGGCAGTATAGGCGTGGCTTGTGGGTCTTGGTTTAGAGTTTAGGATCGGTGTTGGGTGGATTGTGTCGAGGTTGTCGACACTAAGGAAAAATCATGTATATGTAAATAAATAGAATAAGAAGTCACCCGGGGTCGGACACGAGGCCGTCACGGCTGACACGGAAAGATGTTGGACACGGACCCGAGGCACGCACATTATGGTAGAATTTGTGGAAGTATAATTGTAGAGAAATAATGGAGTAGTACCTGCCTATTTATAGGATGTGGGAATTCCCATTTAGATAAGGATTAGGATATTTAAACCCAATTTAATTTAAATCAATAATCAAATCCAAATTTAAATTAAACTCCCAATTTAAAACTAGATACTCTAAACTCAATTTAAGTATAAACTTTATCTTTTAACTATTTAAATTAATTCCATAAAATCAAATCGAGATTTAAAATGGCTACAATAAATTCAAATCTATTTTCTAGAAATGCTAATAATAATAATTTCAAAAATAATAAATCTTTTAAACAATAAAATATTAATATTAATAATATCGAAAATTATACTAATAAAATATTTTTGAAATATATGTACGCACTAAAAATATTATTTATTATTAATAACTGTATAAACGAAAGGCTTTGTGTAAATAAAATAATGAACTTGGAAATTTTGGTACGATAGCTTAAATAATTCTTATATAAATTATTTTGAAACTATAAAATTAGAAAAAATATTTTTCTAAAATATGTACGCTCGCACATATTCGCACTCGTCGAGCAATTACGAAAAACAATTTTGCGCACGACGTACAATACGTCTACGCGACGTACAATACGTCTACGCGACGTACAATACAAAATTTTAAATCCGTACAAATTTTAATAAAATAATAAAAAATATATAGTAGAAATTTAGGAGTTTTACATAGTACCACATGACTTTACTTGCAAGGTTTCATTATAAGATGCAATAGTTTCAACTGAATATAGGTTATCATTAACCTTAAGGGAACCGTTACCAATAATATTTAAATTTAAAGATAGACTAAACTTATTGTTTCCAAATGAACAATGATCGGTTCCTAAAATAACCTAAAATGTCCTATTGCTTTCACTTCTACCGAATTGTCGTCACCCACATAGATGTATCTTTCACCATCAATTGGCTTCGGTAGCTCGGATAACCTTGTCTATAAACACTAATGTGGGTAGTAGCACCAGAATCTAACCACCACGTATTTTTAGGTACTAAATCTAAATTAACCTCAGAACAGACCAAATTTGAAAATGTACTTTTCTTTATACGCCATGCATGGTACTTTGTACATTTCTTCTTTATGTGTCCTGGCTTGTCATAAAAGAAATAACCCTTAGTTTTGTATTGTTGTTTCTTTTGAGCTGGACCCTTAGCAGCTTCTGTATTTATTTTCTTTTTTCTTTTTTGACCTTAAAGTTTATCCCATTAAACATGAAAATTAAATTCTTACTGGCAGATATTGTAGCAACATTAACTGTAAAGAGAACAAAATTAAATAGATAAACATGCCCTAATTAATAACCAAAGAGTAAAATATAGTCAAACAAATTCAAATAATGGTGAACCCCATCTCAAGATACCTAGTACATCATTAATATCAAGTCTTTGGATAGTGATATTAACTGCAAGTGGTATTTTTGGTGTAATGATCAAATGTTGACAATAAGTCATGTCAAATAATAAACCTATCTTTGGATCGGGTTATTATTCACATGTAAACCGTATAATTGTCACACATTTATCACCACAAGTATGTGTACAATTGGCCAAGTATTAACCTTCCTTTGGGCCGACTAATACCCGCATGAATATACACACACAAACATCCAACATCCCTCATAGACTATCTACGCAAGAGAGGTCACTTTGGCGATATCTTGTTTCAATGAGTCTATTTAGAATATTAGACAACTATTGCTAGTCACAAAAGGCACCAAAAAATTTGAATGTTAACTAAATTTTACAAATTGAAGCATGTCTAAATCCTTATGCTTATTTAAATTAAATAATCATAAATCCTTATGTATATGCATATTTTAAATTTAAATAATCAATAATCAACAGATTTGATTGTACTGGATATATGCATGAAAAGATTACATCAAATAAAATAATCATAAATGTGTTAATCCTTTTGCATGAATTTATCGAAAACTAAATTTTTGAATCCAAATCAATAACAATATCATAAAAAAAGTTTTAAATCTGTTTTATACAACCTAAAATAATAGATAATAGCAAAATATTATTTTGGTGTCTGCTTATATCTGTAGCATATCACCTTACTAATTCATGATAAACTTGAAAGTTACAAAATAATGTATAGACCCAACAATAAAATCAGAATGCTTGAAGCAACAGATGAGTTTGTAAAAACCCATGGGTTTTTTTTTAATGGCCAATTCCTTAATTATCCACATGAAATTTGGCATATATGAACTATATATGCACCGAAACATCGACCAAATCAAAACAAGACAAATAAACAAATCAAACTTTTGAGAAAAGTTCTCGAACCTATAACACATTCTATATCCGATAGCAGACCCGCGAAGAGGCTAAACCAATACATGGTTTATCACTGTATAAAATAATTGCAAGAGCTAAAAATTGATGTAATCATCATCCAAACCATACACAAATCCTTAATAAGGAGGAGTTGTGGAAAAGTATGCCTGATATGCAATTATAGAGATGCTAAGCCATTGTGAATGAATACCAGCCTGGATCACCTCTTTGCTATTTTGAGAATAACAAATAAAATTAAACAATCTTAGAAAGAACCAGAGTGAGCCGAAAGCAAGGCAAATATATTTGATGGAATATTCTTGATTCCTAAGATCTTAAAGGGAACACCCACCGTCCCTTTTGGGAGTCCAAAGAAAACATAATTATAGTTGGTCGATTTCCGCACGGTTCTTTTTCTAAATAGGTGCATCATAAAAAATTGATCGAACAATCGCAACCCTAAATTAAATTAAATGGAACGATCTAGGGTTCTGAATCCAACAAAAATTAAATCTGAAAATTTCAAACTCATGAATCAAAAAAGGGTGGCTCTGATACCACTTGTTAGAAATTTTATTATGCCCTGTCGATTCATGAGATAAAAACATAAATTAAATTGCAGAAGCGTACCTGAATCCATTGCTAAACTTGATGGCTCTTGAAGCAAACGTCTTTTTATTGGGTTCGATCTTCCAACTTGCTACGACCCTTAATGACAAAGAAGAATCTGAATCCTTTGTCCCTCTCTTTCTGTTGATGGGGATGCGAAAGAGAAAAAAGAGAAAACCTCTCTTTTGGTGGCCGTATAAGTTGGGGACCATAACCCTAATGAATACATATATTTATATGTTTTGATATTTCTAATTTGGTCCCTCATCAAATTAGAATTATCTCCGATATCTACACATTAATTCCATGACAATTATACCCTTAAGCCAATTTCCAAATAGACCACTTTAATTTGGCTTAATTATTTAGATAGCCCAAACACAATTAATTTTACATGTGTGGCCCCTTAATTATTGAATAATTCCAACACCTCCCCGACACTTGGCGACGAAAACTTAGTGGTTTATGAAAGCAGGATAACTCTTGAAGCTGAAAATCATAAGATTGGTATAATATTCACTACTAAAATACTACTAATCAGTGACGGATGAGTGATGACAGATGACACCCATTGCTAGTTAGCAACGGATAAGTGTCGTCTAAATGATCAACATTAGGTATTTCAAATTGTAATTACAAAGGCATCGTCTAGTCCTCGTCTAGATGTCACCAATTTATGCAATTAATCACGGGGACAACGCAAAAAAACTATGCGACGGTCCAGTGACGTCTGGCTACTATTATATTTTATTCAGTGACAAAATTTGGCGTCGTCTGGCCGTCATCTAGTATTGTTAGAACCGGGGCACAATTTTTCAATGGAAAACAGAATGAAACAGTTATAAGATCAACGTTCTAATGCAACGCTTCGAGGAAGGTGCGTAACAGAGATCCTTGAAGGATTCTGGAATACGAAAATCTAAGAAAATTTCGTAAACGTAGCAAACGATAGCAGTGCTTCTAAGAAGAAGATGCTGGCCGAATTGCTAAAGGCAGTAGTGGAGGTGACAGGCGAAAAATGGAAGGTGGTGGCCTGCTGGGGTGTCAAAAACACTAGTGCTCAAAGCTAGATCTGCCCACACGGTCAGCTTCCAGGAACCAGCAAGTTCGTATGAACTCTGGAACGCTATGGAGAATTGCTCTACGACGGACTGCTCGGAACGATGGCGGACTTCGGTTGCACGAGGAAGGACAAGGTGCAGTGCAGCTCTCTCTTCTCTCTTCGTTAATTCTGAAGTCTTAGAAGAGATTTTTAAAGAGAAGAGAGGCTCTGAATATACAGCTACTGATGTAACTGTCCAGATCCGAAATGTGTGCCATGACATAATGCCAGATCCACAAATCCAGAAATAGTTACGAATCAGTCAGAACATGGAAAGCCAAGAACTGCGCGAGTTGTGCCAGTTTTAAGAGCTGCGCGCGCGCCTTCAATGCATACTGCACATACTGTGCACGAGGCGCAAGCTGGCGTAACCCGCGCAACCTGGCGCACCTGTACAACTTACGCAACCTGGCGCACTGGCTCACCTGCGCAACCGTGCACCCGCGTAACCTGGCGTACTGGCTCACCTGTGCAACCGCGCACCCGCGCACCCTGGCACACTGGCTCACCTGCGCAACCGCGCACCCGCGCAACCTGGCACAACCTGGCTCACTGGCTCACCTGCACAACCGCGCACCCGCACACCCTGGCGCACTGGCTCACCTGCTCAACCGTGCAACCTGTTACAATCGGACGCAACCTGGCTCACCCGCGCGCAACCTGGCGCAACCTGGACGCAACCTGAGCGCACAACGTGGCCGCACAACGTGGCTTGCGCAACAAGCGCAACTTAAGCGCACTATGCGCCTAGCGACGAAGCTGACGTGCTAAGTGCAAAGTGCGCCGACAAAATGCCACATTACGCCTCATGAGCCCATGAGTCCGAGTCCGAGTCGCTAAGCCCCTTCGGGGCTTAGCCCCAATGAAAATTAATTTCCCAAGAGCAAAAAGCATGAATGCTTTCTTGGAGCCTTATCCTTACCTCTTAGTAAAATTACCCACATGGTTCCCTCCTTAGGGTCACCACCCCAAGTGCATATCCTAACAACACATACTCATATATATGTTGAGATAACTCATGGTGCTTTTCCAATGTGGGACTAAACTTTACAAAGCATGTTGAGAGAAAGCTCTCTTCATGTCAAGGAGCAAGAGCACCAACAATCTCCCACATATCTCACCATATATATATATGTCTAGGGTTGAGCTTTCCCCACAGTAACTGTCCATTTTGTATTAGAATAGTTGTCGCTGACGACTTGAATCTTCTCGCATGGATTAAATAACAATATGATACAAGAATGGACTATGCCTTGAATTATGTACCACAATTGTAATTCTTTCCACTCACAAAGTGTAGTTACATGTGCTTCTGGTTGCACATTAAAGGCCTTGTGCCAGCCTGGTTTCAGTGTATAATTTTGGGCGTCTATAAGTTTACCCTCAAGAGACGGCCTGATATCTCTTTCCATATATTATAGGTAAGTTCTTTATTAAAGAGACATGGCATGAAGCCTTGCGCTTCCTTGCGGTGCTACGCCGCTATGACATGGCCTAAAGCCGAGGCATTACCTCTATCTGGGAACCTCATCGTAGTGTCATACTACTGCAGCATGAGGTCACAGCCTCTTTGTAGTGCCATTCTACCCGGCATGAAGCCTAAGGCTTTCTTGCGGTGTTACGCCGCAACGACATGGCTTGCAAGGCCGAGGCTTTACCCCTACCCGGGTACCTCATTGTGGTATCGTGCCACTGTAACATGGGATTATCCTCCCCTTTGTAGTGCTGTCTACAATTCTTTAATTTCATTATACAACATTAGGTTACCTGCCTATTTGCGGTGCTACGCCGCTATGACTTGGCTTGCAAAGCCGAGGCATTACCCCTACCTGGGAACCTCATAGTGGAGTCATCCCACTGTAGCATAGAGTTTTACTTCTTGTAGTGCTGCGCTACCGTGCTTCCTGTAAAGCACACCAGGCATTCACTCTGCCTAAGAACTTATTAAGACATTTAAGCCACCCTCAACACAGGAACCGTTTTCCGCAGAAAATATATAGTAGAGAACAGTGGGTTATGGGTTCGTAACCCTTCCATGTTCCTAAGAACAAGTACCCACTGTTACCTGATAGTTTTTCAGTCAGTGGTCCTCCCTTGAACAAAAAGTTAGATGTCTAGTAGATTTCTCTTTGAACTAATAACATAAAACTTTATGGTAGGATTATAAAAATATTCTATCAGAATGCCTTCAAGCCCATCTTTCCTGTTGTGTCTTCAACCAGCTGACGCTTGTGGCCCTTCATGAACGGATCCGCCAGGTTCTCCTGACTCTGAACATTGATTACTGCAATGACACCTCTCTTGATGAGATCGTTCACTTTCCTGTGCTTTAACCACACAGTTCTCTTCTTTCCGTTGAAGAGATCATTTGATGCCACCGCCGCAGTCACCTGGTTGTCGTAGTATGTCGAAATTACCGGTATCTGCGCTCCAACCACTGAAAGATCATACATGAGCTCCCGAAGCCATTCTGCTTCATCTACTGCGGTATCAAGTGTAAAGAACTCAGATTCCATAGAAGACCGCGAGAGCATAGTCTACTTCTTTGACTTCCACAATATAGCAGCTCCATCCATTGTGAAAATAAATCCACCTGTGGACCTCTCGCTCTCCAACTCTGAGCACCAGCTGGCATCACTGAAGCCTTCTACTACCGGTGGCTCTTCGCTGAAGTGCAGTGCATATGTCTGAGTCTTCTTGAGATATCTCAGAACACGCTTCACAGCTTTCCAGTGTTCAACATCTGGATTGCTTGTGAATCGACTCAGCATTCCCACAGCGAAAGCTATGTCAGGCCTAGTTGCAGTAGTGGCGTACATCAAACTCCCGATGATGCTAGCGTACTCTAATTGCCTGACGCTTTCCTTCGAGTTTGGCTCCAGCTTCTGATCACTTCGGTACGGCGTATCAATGATAGAAAGATCGTGATACCCGTATCGAGTGAGCATCTTCTCAATGTAATGAGATTGTGACAGTGCCAATCCAGTATTTATCCGGATGATCTTGAGTTCCAAGATAACGTCAGCATCCCCCAAGTCCTTCATACTGAACTTTGTCGAGAGGAACTTCTTTGTCCCAGTAACACAGCTTATATCCGTACCTAGAATTAGCATGTCGTCCACATACAGACAAACAATGACTCCTCTTCCATCAGCAAATTTGGTATAGACAGACTTGTCTGTTTCGTTGACCTTGTAGCCGTTTGACCTTAGAACTTTGTCAAACTTCTCATGCTATATTTTGGGAACTTGCTTTAAGCCGTATAGAGATTTTACCAACTTACAGACTTTGTCTTCTAGGCCTCTGACGACAAATCCTTCTGGCTGTTGCATATAAATCTTCTCGGTCAGCTCGCCATTCAGGAATGTTGTTTTTACATCCATCTGGTGTATCACCAGTTTGTGTATTGCCGCAAGGGCAATTAACAATCTGATGGTTGTCATCCGTGCTACTGGAGCATATGTGTCAAAGTAATCGATTTCCTGCTTTTGAGAAAATTCCTTGGCTACTAGCCTGGCCTTGAACTTGTCAATGGTTCCATCAGCTTTCATCTTCTTCTTGAAGATCCACTTGCATCCGATGGGTTTTGCTCCTTTGGGTAAATCAACTAACACCCATGTGTTATTGGAGGTAATTGAGTCAATTTTATTGTCTATTGCCTCCTTCCAGAAGACAGCATCTCTGGTCTTCATTGCATCATCATAGGTAAGCGGATATGCTTCCACATGATAGGTGACGAAGTCATCTCCGAAGCACTTCGGCCTCCTTGCTCACTTCGTCGACGGCTCAGCGAGTTCTGGTTTAATTGTTGTTTCTCCACCAACAACTTCATCTTGGACTACTGGCTCATATGAGATCTCAGTCTCATTTGCTCCTACATCATTCTTCGGAATATCTGGAAGAATAATATTTTTATCTCTTATAAACTTGTCTTCGAAATATTCAGCATCGCGAGATTCGATGATATGATTTGACTCAATATCAAGAAATCTCCGAGCATCACTCTTCTCGACATACCCCAAGAAGATTGCCTTCGTAGTCCTTGTCCCCAGCTTCTGAATCTTCAGATCTGGGAGCTTCACATAAGCTAGACACCCCCACACTCGAATGACATTCAAGTTAGGTCTGACTTTGAACCAGAGTTCATGAGGAGTTATGTCAGAAGTTGTATAAGGCACTTTGTTCAGAATGAAAGTGGCTGTTAACGTAGCTTCTTCCCAATAGCATTTTGGAAGACCTGCAGTTAGCAGCATTGAGTTCATCATTTCTGTCAACGTTCGGTTCTTCCTCTCTGCTACTCCGTTAGATTGAGGAGAATACGGAGCAGTAGTCTCGCAGATGATTCCATGTTCTTTGCAGAACGATGCAAATTCATGAGACCGATATTCTCCGCCTCGATCACTTCTTAACCTCTTGAGTTGTTATCCGGTTTGTCGTTCAGCTTCGGCCCTGAAATCCTTGAACTTCTCGAACGCTTCGTCTTTGGACTTGAGCAAGTAGACGAACGCGTACTTAGAGAAGTCATCGATGATGGTTATAAAAAACTTCATCCTGGCTTCTGTAGAGAATTGTTTGAAGTCACAGATATTAGAGTGTACCAACTCCAGAAGATTTGTGCTTCGATTGACCCGATAAAAGGATTTTCTAGTGATCTTTGTCTGAGCATATACTTCACATTTCTCTACCTTACCCCCACATTTGGAGATAAGTCATAGACTAGACATTTTGTTTATTCTTTTACAATGAACATGTCCTAGCCTATTATACCACAACTCAAGAGAATAATCAGAAAGAGCGATTGTATTAACTTCATTATACTGGTTTACAAGCTGAATTTTAAACATTCCTTCGGTTTGATAAGCCTTTCCGAAGTATGTTCCCTTTTTGGACATCACCATCTGACCAGCATTAATGTCCATCCTCAAGCCTGCGTTGCTAAGCAGACTCCCAGAGATCAGGTTATTGGCAATCATCGAAACATGCTTAACTCCTTGGAGCATGAGAGTGTTTCCGGAAGTGAGTTTCAGCTCCACAGTCCCGATCCCCAGAACTTCAGCTTGGGCCTGGTTCGTCATGACAACCTTCTCAGAAGTTGGCTGGTACGTGATGAACCATTCCCTCCCAGAACAGACATGACAAGTCGCTCTGGTATCTATCCACCAGTAAGAGCCAGCCCCCACAGTTGTGACCTGAGCGATCATAGCAGCGAGGTTAGAAACCAAAGAAACCTTACTAGGCTCACCTTTCTCTGACTGTTTGGACTTGGATCTGCATTCACTCTTGTAGTGGCCTTTCTTGCCACAATTGAAGCAAGTCACGTAGGACTTGGACTTCTGTTGCTTGAATGAAGGACCTTTCACTTTTAGATTAGTGGAATCCTTCTTTTTGTGATGAGAAGCCACCTGCTTCCCCTTGGGTTCTCTCGTCTGCACAAGATTGGCCTTGGCCAACTGTTTGGACAGAGTGTTCATCTTCTGTTGAAAACACATCTCGTCCTCAACATGGATCTCTTAAAGGAGATCTTCCAAGCTGATATCCAGCTTCTTCCGGTACATTATTGCATAGAATATACTCCATTCTGCGGGAAGTTTAGAGATAATCCCTCCAACGACAAACTTATCGACAAGGGACATTTTTTCATCTTCTAGCTTCTAGCGCAGCTTTAAGAACTTTTTTACCTGAGGCAGCATTGCCTTCTCGTCTTCGAAGAGCCACTTGTGGTACTTTTCGACGATGAAGATTTTCGATCTATTTTCGTCATCTTCATATAACTTTTCCAAGGACTCCCAGATATCCCTGGCAGAAGGATTCTTGGAGTATGACTCTGCTAGGGAGTCCACCATTGAATTCAGAATCAATAGCCTACAAAGACGATTGTCCCTTCTCCATTTGGTCAATTTGACTTGTGCAGCAGCAATGACATCTGCAGTACTACCTTCTGGAGTCGTAGGTCCTTCTAGAATCATTGGTTCAGTCTCAATCAACACATGATCGACGTCCACCAGTTGTAGATTGAGGGTAATTTTTCTCTTCCATATTTGAAAGTGTTCTTCGTCGAACTTTTCCAGTTTGTTAAAGCTGGTATCGAGGAGAGAGGCACGAGAGTTTTCTATTGTGCTGGTCTAGCTTTGAGATTGTTAGAACCGGGGCACAATTTTTCAATAGAAAACAGAATGAAACAGTTGTAAGAACAACGTTCCAACGCAACGCTTCGAGGAAGGTGCGTAACAGAGATCCTTGAAGGATTCTGGAATACGAAAATCGAAGAAGATTTCGTAAACGTAGCAAACGATAGCAGTGCTTCTAAGAAGAAGATGCTGGCCGAATTACTAAAGGCAGTAGTGGAGGTGACAGGCGAAAGATGGAAGGTGGTGGCCTGCTGGGGTATCAAAAACACCAGTGCTCAAAGATAGATCCGCCCACACGGTCAGCTTCCAGGAACCAGCAAGTTCGAATGAACTCAGGAACGCTATGGAGAATTGCTCTACGACGGACTGCTCGGAACGATGACGGACTTCGGTTGCACGAGGAAGGACAAGGTGCACTGCAGCTCTCTCTTCTCTTTTCGTTAATTCTGAAGTCTTAGAAGAGATTTTTAAAGAGAAGAGAGGCTCTGAATATATAGCTACTGATGTAACTGTCCAGATCCGAAATGTGTGCCATGACATAATGTCAGATCCACAAATCCAGAAACAGTTACGAATCAGTCAGAACGTGGAAAGCCACGAACTGCGCGAGTTGCGCCAGTTTTACGAGCTGTGCGCACGCCTTCAATGCATACTGTGCATACTGCGCACGAGGCGCAAGCTGGCACACTGGCTCAACTGTGCAACCTGGCGTACTGGCTCACCTGCGCACCCTGGCGTACTGGCTCACCTGCGCAGCCGTGCAACTGCGCAACCTGGCGCAACCTGGCGTGCCTGCGCAACCGTGCACCATGGCGCACTGGCTCACCTGCGCAACCGCGCAACCTGGCGCAACCTGGCGCAACCTGGGTGCAACCTGACGTAACCTGGGCACACAACGTGGCCGCGCAAGTGGTTCGCGCAACAAGCGCAACTTAAGCGCACTATGCGACGAAGCTGACGTGCTAAGTACGCCAACAAAATGCCACATTATGCCTCATGAGCCCATGAGCCCGAGTCCGAGTCCGAGTCCGAGTCTCTAAGCTCCTTCGGAGCTTAGCCCCAATGGAAATTAATTTCCCAAGAGCAAAAAGCATGAATACTTTTCTTGGAGCCTTATCCTTACCTCTTAGTAAAATTACCCACATGATTCCCTCCTCAGGGTCACCACCCCATGTACATATCCCAATAAAACATACTCATATATATGTTGAGATAACTCATGATGCTTTTCCAATGTGGGACTAAACTTTACAAAGCATGTTGAGAGCAAGCTCTCTTCATGTCAAGGAGCAAGAGCACCAACAAGTATTGTGTCCTAATTTTTAAAAAATGGCATCCGATAAAAAATGCACTCTCTCCGTCCGCCTCTTGGCCTCTGACGTGACCCTCAACTCCCACCTCCAACGTGCCCCCTCTCGACTCTTGTTTGTCCCCTCTTGGCTCTAACGTGGTCGTGCCCCCCTCGGCTCCTCCGTGGCCCCCTCGACTCCAACGTGGCCATGCTCCCGCCTCTATTCCCCATCCTCCTCCTCATCCTTCTTCGTGTCCCTCCCAAGGTAAGTTTTTGATCTCCCAATCCTCCTCCATTTGGGAATTATTCATGTGATTTTTTCTGTGATAATTTAGATAGTCAGGGTCGGACCCGACGAACAGAGGATGGAGAAGAATGTGGAGATTGGGTTTGTTTGTTTTGTAATTATGTTAGGTGTTTGTTGTGGACACTCCAGGGTCAGATCCAGATAGGACACGACACAAACTTGAACACAATATGGAACAAAACTATACTGGCTAAACACAGGAATTTGGTTGGATATCAGACACAAAGTGGACACATAAATTGGTTTGGGCTGGACACATGAAAAAAAATTTGGGCTTTCTGGGATGATTTCTTGTAGTTATCTTTGCTATGTAATTGTTAATCTATACGTTTGTTGCCCCACTCCCGACCCGCCCACAGGACCTATCGCAACCTCCTTCACACGCTCGTTGTCATTGCCCTATGATATAATCGCTATTGCAACTGTTGTATGTTTTTTTTCCATATGTGGGCTCAAGTCTCTTCTAAAAGTTGAATAAAAATTGGCATTTCCATTCTATTAATCAAATATTCGGTGATTGTTGTTTGCGAGAATTACTATTTGTTCTTGGCATAGATATATTTTAGATGAAATATTGGTCTTTTAGGCTATATTTTGTAGGAAGGATGTAAAAATGGAAGGAAAAAAAAATAAAAGAGATACAATTTTCATCTATATGGAAAGGAAAGACTATTAATTTCCTTTGTGTTTAATAGGGTGGAAATAAAATGGAAGTGATACACTTTTCTTTGTTTGGTATGGAAAGAAAAAACATAAAAAAATAAAATAAAAATTTAGACTTTACCAATTATATCCTCAACTAACAATATATATTACCATTTGACTTTATTGAACTATTTTAAAATAATATAATTCTTATATGGTATAATTGTAAATTAAGGAAAGGAGAGTGTATCACATTTGGCTTTATGGGCTCTTTCTTCTACTTTTATAGTGGTATGATATAATTCTTATATAATTCTTTATTGAACTTATGGGCTCTTTTTTTCTACTTTTTCTCTCACATTTGCACGGATTGATTTTCTTAGGTTAGTAGGAAAAACTAATCCATCCACTTTTTCTTCCATCCACATTTCCTTCTATATCAAAAAGAGAAAATGTATAATTTATTTTCCCTTTTCCTCTTTTTTTTTCTTCCGGTCACGACCCGCACACGCTTTTCGGATACGAGACGTGTCCAAGCCAGCCTACGCCGCAGAGTCGGCGGTAGAACGCTGTCAAGCCCGCAAGAAATAAATGCTCAAAATAAACATTTGCTGCTCATTCACAATTCTAAATTTATTACAATATTTACAATTGAAGAAAATACAAGATGTTACATTTAATGAAATGATACAATGCTATCTATTTCTAGGTTTGACTTCAGCATACCCAAGCCTTCCCAATGGTAACAGTGATCGCGGCTAAACCTGAAAAATGTTGGTTATCCAGTCAGGATTGGAACAAGTACACAAACCGACAGCAATGCAAAACACAATAGAATTAACAAGACATGAAAACAGCATATGGAATAATCTTTTAATACGTGAACGGCTGGGCTAATATGGCACATCATACGATGGCTATCGTTCAGTAATGTTACGGCTAACTCATACGTGAGTGTGTATGACTTAGCTATCGTTCAGTAATGTAATTGAGTTTGTTCACGTATTTACTTAGTATTTTTCCTCCCGACTACTCCGTGTGACGAGCGTGTCAACAAGCAGCAAGATATATGTATAGACATGAAATGAAAAGACTACTATGAATCGAAAAGCAATCAGAAAATGCACTTGCCTGAGGTCCTTAGCTGGAGAAACCAACAATCCAATTGAGTCCAGACAAGTCCAGTTGGCTAACTTTAGTGTGAAGGATTTCGGAATTCGCAATAAAAGTAAGAATACGATTAGTCACAATCAATGATCAATCTAGAAAGAATTTGATATAAGAAGGTTACTCTCTTACTCTCAATAATATCTATATATCCTTAGAGAATTTATTTAGAACCATATTTAGTAGTATAGATACTTTAAGACTGTTTTTAGAAAACTATTTACATAATTATATATTAGTCAAAAAATAATCTTATAAAACTTATTAGGAATATATTCTTAAAATATTTCTTTCCCTAGATCCATATATAGGTATATAAGCCCATAGTGAATCTTATTGTAGGCCAAATATTAGGCCCAATATATATATATATATATATATATATATATATATATATATATATATATATATATACCCCTTTAAAACTATAATTAATATTTAGAAGATTTAAAGCCCATAAACCCTTAAGATTCAAAAATCAATAATTTCTAAAGCCCACTATTATTTGAGCCTAAAAATATTAAAGAAAAGCCAATATCATGTAAATAATATTTGGCCCAAATGCCAATTTTTTAAGGTAAGGTCCTAGGACCAACATGAAGCCCAAAATACTTGTTTGGTACACATAATTTTAGGAAATATATAACTCCTAATATAAATAATAATATTAATAACAATAATAATATTATCAATAATAATAATAATAATAGACTTTTATACACTCACATACGAACATTGCAACAAGGCCTCTGTTCTACTCTGTTCCCAATGGAACATGGGGAGTGAAAGTAACCATCAGAGTGATTAAAAGCAGAGAATTGACTTTCAGAGAGGATGGAGAAAAGGGAGCTCACCGACATGGGGTCGGCGCCGCAGTACGGTGGTGACGAGGTGCACGGCAGATGGCTCGACTTCACGGCGTGCTGCCAAGGGCTCGGTTGCGGGCGGATCTGGAGGCGGCGTTGGTGCACGCGATACGGTGGACTGCTTCCGCTTCAGCGCAGCGGTGTGGGGAAGTCGGGGGTCCGAAGCTGTCGGAAGAGACAGGCGGCGCGCTCGGTGTCCAGATCTGGACACGACGGACTCAGACGCGAGGAGGGGGCGGACCGCACGGAGGAGCGACGATCGAGGACTAGCGGCGTGGTCGCCGGATCTGGGGTGGTGCGGGGGCTCGGCACGGGCGGCAGCTCCCCATCCCAGCGGCGGGGGCTCTCGAGGTTGGGGCGGGTTCCGCCAGGAAAATACGTACACGTGCGCGAATCGAGGACGGCTGGAGGCAGCGATCCGGTAGGAACTGGCCGTGTGGGAAACGCGCGTCGGTGGGGACCCTGTGGCACGGTCACGACGGCTTCCGGAGCGTCGTCCGGCCGGCGCTGAGGCGGGCGACTCTGGAGTTCGGGAGTCGGTTAGAGTTTGTGTAAATTTCTTGCTTACTGAATCGTGTCCAGAAGTTGGACACGAGATTCCTTGTGTGCTCTGATGTAAAGGATTCGATGAAGAGGATTGATACAGATACACGGACACGGATGCCCGGGGTCGGACCCGAGGCTGGACACGTTGGTTGTTGTATTGGATGCTTGCTGGTGGTCTAAGAAAAGGAGTAGTTCGGCCACGGCATCGAACGCGACGGTTCGATTGGTGGTTGCTGGTCCTGGGTCTCGTTGTGCAAGGAAGCGATGGGGACATGGAAGGGGGCCTATGAAGGATTATAGGTGGAGGTGGGAATTCTATGGGGAGAGGATTCTGCGTAGATTCATGAGTATATGGTTGAGGGATAGAGGAGACTCGACTGAGCCATTAGGTCAATATGCAATATATATTGCAATCAGAAAAGGGTTAATGAAGAGTCAAAGGTTGTCAATACACGAGAGGGGGAGGGGTGTATAAATTCATATAGATAGGTTGCCAAGGTTTATTCCTATCTTAATCTTTATCCATATCCTCAAATATCTCCTTTGAACCGATCTTCTAACACAATCTTAACCTAATCGATAGTTCAGATACATATTTAACATTTCAAATATTTTTAAATCACGAATTAAATTATATAATTTTTAAATCAATAATAATCTTTAAACCAAAATCAATCTAGTCACAAAACATTAATAATCACAATAATAATGAGTAAAGTGTTATTTGTTAAAATTACTAATTTAACCATACAGGTTTAAATCAATTGTCATAGTAGTTTCAAAGTAATAATACTGTTTATCAAAATAATTTTGAAACCTATTCAATAAAATATTCATCATAATAATTTAAAAATAACGACACCATCACAATGATTTAAATCACATATGAATTCCAATCCTTAATAAAATAATTGATTAATACAATAATTTGATTAATCAAAACTTAATTTAAAATTACTTTGGCAAAATCTTTTTATTGATAAAACTAAATATTATTTTCAACTCACTTTTGAAGCGTTTGAAAGCTTAAATTAATAACCAACATATTTCCAATAATATAAATTTAATGAAGTATTTAAATAATTTAGTGCTCTCAAAATATTAAATTTTAAAAAACTAGTTTTGATCAAATTACATTTGCAAAGTCTTGACGAAAGATTTAGACATTGTAAACGAAATAGAATAAAATTTGAAAATCCGGGTGGGAGAGTTACAAATATACCCACCTTAAAAATAAATTCGTCCTCGAATTTAAGGACTACTACGTTAGACGGTCTTGGGTGACCGGCGAAAAAAAAATGGTAAAAATTTATGATAAGAGAATCTTAATCAAACAAATAAAAAGGGAAATAAATTACTTTGGTAAAACATTGATTGACTAGTAACTAGGTATATGGCTTGGTGATGGACCCTGAGGCTATGGTCTTGAATCTTACAATGCTCAAAATGTCCTTAAGATTCAACCCCAAAACTAACAATGGCTTTACGGATAATTTATTAATCGAAGACTCTACCCACCTTAGGTCACACTACTCCCTTGAAACACAGGTCACCAAAATTATATAATCTTCTACTAGTGACCAATAATTCTACCAACAGATATCTAGGCATATGGCATCTAGGATCCTCTCCTATCTATCAATTACGAGTTTTCGTCTTTCCAATTAGTGAAAGGCAAAAACAATAAAGAGCTCAAGAGAGATGTCACCGAATACAATTACGTGATTCAAAGGCGAATGTATAATTCAAACAAAATTGTCAAAGTAGTCGTGGATGAGATCCTAGAGACAGCTACATCTCAATCCATGTAGGGTAAATAGATGAAGAGTGAACCAATTGTATCATGGTTGATCAGACCGTAATACAATGATTCTGATTTAGACGATATGTTAGCGGGCGTCCCCAATAAACATATGTCTTGAATCAAGCTCGATAAAAGAGTAAACTTGCAAAACTAGGCTGGAATAGCAGCATTGGTCAAGATAGTCAAAATATAAGTAGGCGAGATTTTTGGAAAGGTGGCACAAGTAATTCGAGTTTTGTGAGAATCAAAATCTAACTCGAGATTTTGTACACGAATAACAGAATCAGAAATTTTAAACTAGTTTCTTACAGCAAAATAGAATTTAAAATAGGCAATTCTAATTTATGATATAAGATTTATATCTATACAGCAAAAGAAAGTTAAACAGTTTATCAAAATCAAAATTAACTCCCTCATTCTAGGCAAGTCTAACATACCAAGCGAATAGTATATCCACATTGGATCACCTTGTCATATTAAAAGTATAGTGTACCTATAGAGATCTAGCAAGCTATCTAAATTTAATACTTCAAAATTGCATGGCCTATCTAACAACCTTAACTACCCGATTAGTCAATTTAATAAGGGACCCTTAGTCCTAGTTATTCTCCTAATCATTTTAATCCTATTTGTGAATGAGCATTTCTTAGGCGCAGGCTCGCAATGGCCCGACTAACTTAAGTACCATCACGAGTTCGCAATATTTTACGAAACCTGACCTGCATGGGCCACCACAAAAACTTGTCACGATCCGCACCCGCTTTTCGGATACGAGACGTGTCCAAGCCAGCCTACGCCGCAGAGTCGGCGGTAGAACGCTGTCAAGCCCGCAAGAAATAAATGCTCAAAATAAATATTTGCTGCTCATTCACAATTCTAAATTTATTACAATATTTACAATTGAAGAAAATACAAGATGTTACATTTAATGAAATGATACAATGCTATCTATTTATAGGTTTGACTTCAGGATACCCAAGCCTTCCCAATGCTAATAGTGATCGCAGCTAAACCTAAAAAATGTTGGTTATCCAGTCAGGATTGGAATAAGTACACAAACCGACAGCAATGCAAAACACAATAGAATTAACAAGACATGAAAACAACATATGGAATATGAAAGCTAGTAATAAAACTGATGACATGGCACGGTGGAAAAGAAAAAGGAAAAATAAAAGACATCTACCTATGTGGTGTGAAATACCTTTTAATACGTGAACGACTGGGCTAATACGGCACATCATACGATGGCTATCGTTCAGTAATGGTACGGCTAACTCATACGTGAGTGTGTATGACTTAGCTATCGTTCAGTAATGCAATTGGGTTTATTCACGTATTTACTTAGTATTTTCCCTTCCGACTACTCCGTGTGACGAGCGTGTCAACAAGCAGCAAGATATATGTATAGACATGAAATGAAAAGACTACTATGAATCGAAAAGCAATCAGAAAGTGCACTTGCCTGAGGTCCTTAGCTGGAGAAACAAAAAATCCAATTGAGTCCAGACTAGTCCAGTTGGCTAACGTTAGTGTGAAGGATTTCGGAATTCACAATAAAAGTAAGAATACGATTAGTCACAATCAATGATCAATCTAGAAAGAATTTGATATAAGAAGGTTACTCTCTTACTCTCAATAATATCTATATATCCTTAGAGAATTTATTTAGAACCATATTTAGTAGTATAGATACTTTAAGACTGTTTTTAGAAAACTATTTACATAATTATATATTAGTCAAAAAATAATCTTATAAAACTTATTAGGAATATATTCTTAAAATATTTCTTTCCCTAGATCCATATATTGGTATATAAGCCCATAGTGAATCTTATTGTAGGCCAAATATTAGGCCCAATATCATATATATATATATATATATATATATATATATATATAATTACCCCTTTAAAACTATAATTAATATTTAGAAGATTTAAAGCCCATAAACCCTTAAGATTCAAAAATCAATAATTTCTAAAGCCCACTATTATTTGAGCCTAAAAATATTAAAGAAAAGCCAATATCATGTAAATAATATTTGGCCCAAATGCCAATTTTTTAAGGTAAGGTACTAGGACCAACATGAAGCCCAAAATACTTGTTTGGTACACATAATTTTAGGAAATATATAACTCCTAATATAGATAATAATATTAATAACAATAATAATATTATCAATAATAATAATAATAATAGACTTTTATACACTCACATACGAACATTGCAACAAGGCCTCTGTTCTACTCTGTTCCCAATGGAACATGGGGAGTGAAAGTAACCATCATAGTGATTAAAAGCAAAAAATTGACTTTCAGAGAGGATGGAGAAAATGGAGCTCACCGACATGGGGTCGACGCCGCAGTACGGTGGTGACGAGGTGCACGACGGATGGCTCGACTTCACGGCGTGTTGCCAAGGGCTCGGTTGCAGGCGATCTGGAGGCGGCGTTGGTGCACGCGGCGCGGTGGACTGCTACCGCTTCAACGCAGCGGTATGGGGAAGTCGAGGGTCCGGAGCTGTCGGAAGAGACAAGCGGCGCGCTCGGTGTCCAGATCTGGACACGAGGGACTCAGATGCGAGGAGGGGACGGACCGCACGGAGGAGCGACGATCGAGGACTAGCGGCGTGGTCGCCGGATCTGGGGTGGTGCGGGGGCTCGGCACGGGCGGCGGCTCCCCATCCCAGCGGTGGGGGCTCTCGAGGTTGGGGCGGGTTCCGCCAGGAAAATATGCACACGCGTACGACTCGAGGACGGCTGGAGGCAGCAATTCGGTAGGAACTGGCCGTGTGGGAAACGCGCGTCGGTGGGGACGCTGTGGCACGGTCACGACGGCTTCCGGAGCGTCGTCCGGCCGGCGCTGAGGCGGGTGACTCTGGAGGTCGGAGTCGGTTAGAGTTTGTGTAAATTTCTTGCTTTCTGAATCGTGTCCAGAAGTTGCACACGAGATTCCTTGTGTGCTCTGATGTAAAGGATTCGATGAAGAGGATTGATACTGATACACGGACACGGATGCCCGGGGTCGGACCCGAGGCTGGACACGTTGGTTGTTGTATTGGATGCTTGCTGGTGGTATAAGAAAAGGAGTAGTTCGGCCACGACGTCGAACGCGACGGTTCGATTGGTGGTTGCTGGTCCTGGGTCTCGTTGTGCAAGGAAGCGATGGGGACATGGAAGGGGGCCTATGAAGGATTATAGATGGAGGTGGGAATTCTATGGGGAGAGGATTCTGCGTAGATTCATGAGTATATGGTTGAGGGATAGAGGAGACTCGACTGAGCCATTAGGTCAATATGCAATATATATTGCAATCAGAAAAGGGTTAATGAAGAGTCAAAGGTTGTCAATACACGAGAGGGGAAGGGGTATATAAATTCATATGGATAGGTTGCCAAGGTTTATTCCTATCTTAATCTTTATCCATATCCTCAAATATCTCCTTTGAACCGATCTTCTAACACAATCTTAACCTAATCGATAGTTCAGATACATATTTAACATTTCAAATATTTTTAAATCATACGAATTAAATTATATAATTTTTAAATCAATAATAATCTTTAAACCAAAATCAATCTAGTCACAAAACATTAATAATCACAATAATAATGAGTAAAGTGTTATTTGTTAAAATTACTAATTTAACCATACAGGTTTAAATCAATTGTCATAGTAGTTTCAAAGTAATAATACTTTTTATCAAAATAATTTTGAAACCTATTCAATAAAATATTCATCATAATAATTTAAAAATAACGACACCATCACAATGATTTAAATCACATATAAATTCCAATCCTTAATAAAATAATTGATTAATACAATAATTTGATTAATCAAAACTTAATTTAAAATTACTTTGGCAAAATCTTTTTATTGATAAAACTAAATATTATTTTCAACTCACTTTTGAAGCGTTTGAAAGCTTAAATTAATAACCAACATATTTCTAATAATATAAATTTAATGAAGTATTTAAATAATTTAGTGCTCTCAAAATATTAAATTTTAAAAACTAGTTTTGATCAAATTACATTTGCAAAGTCTTGATGAAAGATTTAGACATTGTAAACAAAATAGAATAAAATTTGAAAATCCGGGTGGGAGAGTTAATTCCACTTTTTCTCGTACCAAACACACCCTTAGGTTCTGCTTGGATTGAGGGTTAAGAAGTTAAGTGAGGGGAACCTAAGTGAAGGAAAAATAACACCATGTTTGGTTTGAGGGTGAGAATTTTAGGAGGAAGGGTTATAGAGGGTTAAGTGAGGGTTTATTTCACCATCTTTTGTCCATTTTTAATCCCCCAAATCGGAGGGTTAACGAGGAGGATTGAGGGTTTTGTTTGAAAAGTCATAAATACTTCTTATTTGTTCTATAAAATATCATGATTTTTCTCTCCATTTTTTGTTTTCAACGTGTTGCTTCATAGCATCCTAATTTTTGAAAATATTTTGACAAGTTCTAAATAAAATTTTAATCAAATTTAATTTTATGACATATGTAATAAGATTATTTTGGTAACTATCGTATTTTTATTAATCCTCCTCATTCAAAACCTTTAATTCAAACAAGAGCTATTAAACACTCCCCACTTAACTCTTCCTCCAATCCAAACAAGGTTCTATGTATTGACTCTACTATCCATCACTTAACTTTTTCTCACTTAACTCTGCTTATTTTTTCTCTCTTAATCCAAGCAGACCGTTGATGAGTAATGACACTTATAGGGAGTAAAAGAGTATGAGGAATTAATTGCTACATATATACCACAATAGTTCTTATCATAGACAATGTGTTATTATATCATCGGTGTAAGTCCCTGAATTTAGGGCTTATTTTTTTTAATTTTATAATTCAATTATTTTGAACAGATATTATTATTTGTTTATTATTTGATTTAATGCTCTTTACCGTGCCTTTGACTTCTGGAGCGTCAGGGATGCCAGTCTCTGGAAACTTTCTTCTTGAAGTTTGTAGTAGACGGGATTATCTTCACATTGATATATCGTATCCCACTCGAACTTGTTCTCTTGTACTCTTTTTGCTTCGTGCAAGTTTGGGTCAATTTAGACCATTTAATTATTACCGTAAAATCTGATTTAACTTCCAATTTAATTTCCGGGCCCGACATCGGTCCAATCCAGTCGACCCAATATATGGCCCTGGCCCGTTTTGAGCCTACTATGCACGTGCCACTTGCGTGCCACCGATCTGATCTCCCTTGTGCTCCCACTCCATCCGTGATTTTAATTGGTTTAAATTATAAATTAATTAAATCTTGGCTTCGACTTTGTCCAAACTTGGCCCAACGTCCGACCCAGTTTGGCATGGACCCTACCATGACTGCCCATACATCCCACTGGTGTGTCTGTATTTTTTTTATTTAAAAATACGTTTATTTTATATAATTATCTCTACCTCTCTCTTTTATATATGTATATATATACATATATAATATATTATAATAACACTCTTTCTCTCTCCTCTATTTGAAACAAACACACACCCATACTCCCCCTCCCATCACCATACCAGCAAAGAACATCCCCCCTAACATAGCCGACCTCCTTTTTCTTCTTTCTTCAAATATCTACACCTCTCTATTCTCACTCTCTCTTTCTAATTAAACACTAACACACATATAAACACAACCAACACTCTCTTTCTCTCCACACAACACACACACACACACCCACGACAACCACCACCACAGCCGACATCCCCCCTGGGTGGCCGAGCATCACCACCACCCTCTCCTCCTTCCTCCTCCTCACCACTTCTTCACCATCATCTCCATCACACATCACCAACTCCATCACCACACTATTATTGTCATCACCATCAACCACCACCACTAACCACCCTAGCCGCCGCCGTCCTCGTCGGGACTACGCCGCCGCGGCCACCCCCGCCGGTCAGCAGCGCCGCTCGCCGCCGCACGTTCGTGTGCAGCAAGCGCAGCAGCAGCGACCGCGTTTGCAGCTGCAATAGCAGCAGTATGGGCGGCAGCGACGGCCATCGCCGCCGCTGACGTGCGTCGTCGCCGTCGTGCGAGGCCACCGCGCGGCCCCCGAGGCCGGGCACACCCCTGGGCGAGCTCCCATTTGCCGTCCTCCTCTTCCCCGACGAGCCACGTACCCGATTCGTGCGTTTTGGACGAAATCCCGTCGACGCGCGCGCGGGTTGAATCCAGAAATGGAGTTTCCGGACAGCAACTTCGCACATATTTTTCGGGAGATCCGACCGTTGGATCGGCAAAATCTTTGCTCCGTCTCAATCTTGGTATATCCCTCTTCACCTCTGTCAAATTTTACCCGTTAATTTCGTCGTTTGATACATTAAAACCGGCCACCAAGTTGACGTTTTAATTTGTACTATTTTTGGACAGTTTTGCGATGCCAACTTCGCGGGTTCGTATCTTCGTCGTCGCAGCTCCATTTTGTGCGCTACCAGTTCCGATGCACAGCTGGTATAACCCTCTTACTGCCCCCTTTAGATTTCATTTCAGTTTGAGCTTGTTAGGTCGGTCGAATTCGAGGCCAAAGTTGGCCGTTCGAATTCTTAGTGTTGCACTTGTAAAATTCAATTTTTGAACCCGGGACTCCGGATTCAACTTCTGACACCACCAGTAGACTCGTGGCGTAGTTCTGGCCTGTTTTCATATAAAGTTTGCTTGATTTGGAGAACGTGGGCCCTGGCATGCATTTCGGTGCAAAGCGGGTCCCACTTTCTGAGTCAACGGGTCAATTTGAGATCGGCTCATCGGAATCCAATTCCGGATATACCGTTGAGTTCGTAACGTCATTCTGGACTCGTTGACATATAATTTGCTAGGTTTTAGTGGACATTGATTCCGGCACGCATTTCGGTGCAAGTCGGATACCAATATCCGGGTCAACGAGTTATTTTGAGTTCGGCTCATCGGAATCCAATTCCGGATATACCGTTGAGTTCGTATCGTCATTCTGGACTCGTTGACATATAATTTCCTGAGTTTTGTAGACATTGGCTCCGACACGCTTTTTCGTGCAAATCGGATTTTAATGTCCCGGTCAACGGACCAATTTCAGATCGGGTCAACGGAATCCAATTCTGGATATACCGTTGGGTTCGCATCGTCATTCTGGATTCGTGAACATATAATTTGTTAGGTTTTGTGCACTTTTATTTTGGCACATTTTTCGGTGCAAAGTGTGTCCAACGACGGACATCATTTTGGCCCAAAATTACTGTTTTGCTCCTGTATCCAAATTGGACTTTTGGACAGGCTATTCTAGCTGATTTGACCATTCTGGACACGTTAGTGATGTTAGTTTCATCATCCGACAATATCTGTAGGTTTTCACCCTATCATTATAATCTTTCTCCTTTTGTGGTATTTGAGATCCATCGATTCCAGTGATTTCACAACCACTGAAATTGCATGTGTTGACCCTGTAGATGGTTGTAGAGGCTAGTTTTAACCCAGTTTGACCAAGGTTGACTACTTTGACTGAACGTCGAAGTAGAGTCAACAATTGACCTAGGTTAGACTAGTTTTGACCCTGGTTGACCACAGTTGACTATTTTGACCAAAGTCAACCGGAAGTCAACCGTAGCCTACAATTGACTAGAACTGAACCAGAGTTGACCAGTTGACCCAAAGTCAACTGTTAGTCAACGTTAGTCAAGTTTGACCTAGAGTTGACCTAGGGTTGACCAGAGTTGACCAGTTGACCAAAAGTCAACTGTAAGTCGACCATTGACTTAGATTGACCTAGTTTGATTTGCTTTGACTTGTCTTGACCTAGTTTGACTTAGTGTGACTTGATTTTACTTCCAAACCCTTATGTTGATACAGTATTTCCATCTATAGGTCCTCGAGGCACTGTTCTTGGATCAGTTGACATATTCCACCAGATCACAGGCGAGTACATTCTCTGATAATATTTCTGTTTTATGATATCGTCTATGTTTCTTGTATTTAGTGTAGATACCCTTGTTCTCTTGACACATTGTTCACAAGGATTGGTATTTCTCTGGATCCCGTCATGAGATGTTATTCTTCGCTCTCCTTGGTATATCTTGTGCAAGTCTTTCTTGTTCCTTGTGCATTGTATAGACACGATTCCTACGAAGGCTAGCTACCCTCTCAGAGAATCGTGTGTCATGATGTGTCATGGTTGGATCCACTATACTGGTCGGGGACGGGGAGTATTAGTGTAGATGTATGGTCAATACCCGCCTTGTATATCTTGTGAACCTTGTGAATGCCAATCATACACCACACGTATGGTTGGCTAGATCATAACCTTGTACAGACCCAATCCGGCCACATGTTGTTGCTAGTACTCACACACTTAGATAGATGTTTCTTGATTCTTGTACATGCCATGATCAGTTTTACTTGCGTTGTTCTAGCTCTAGATTTACAGCTTACCTTGCCATGATACTCACATGTACATTTCATGATTTCTTGTATATTCTCTCTATTTACTGCTATATTTTCAATATCGTATAATTAGAACTGTTATTTGAGATTTGTGCTCGTTCCATCCTGACTGGATATGTTGACAAAATTTTAGGAGTAGTTGTGCCCTCAGTATTGGACTTCATGATGTTGCTAGCTGAGGTGGATCTCACTATTCTTCTATGTGAGTTGCCTGGTAGTTATCCTTAGTTAGTTTTGTTGTTCATTCTTTATTTTTCCTGTCTTATGATCCTTGTAGATTATAGTTGTTCTAGTGATATCGTTATTATTTCTTGTCTTATCTTCCTTAGTTTTCGTGATGTGACATGAGTACATTTCTAGTTATGAATCTTTAGTTGTGGTAGTTAGTATAGTATACTTGACAGCGTTCTACCGCCGATACCGCGACGTAGGCTGGGCGTGGCCCACGTATTCGTACCCGTATATCTGGGTGTGAGTCGTGACACGTTTTTAGTGGTGGCCCATGCAGGTCAGTCTTTGCAGTTAATGCGAAGTCGTGGTAGTACTTGAGTTTATCTGTACTACTGCGAGCCTGCCCTAGGATTAAGGTTGAGTCATGGAATATTTTAGGATTTTGGTACTCAGTCACATATTAGAAACTTTTGGTAGATTCCAGGGATGACCCGTAGGAATCTTATTTCGAACTTTTTGAAACTTTTTCCATTTGTTCCTGTCCATCCTGATTTCTGAAACATCTGTCCGTTATCAACTTATTCCTTCTTGGGATGAGTTTGTGGACCCCAAAGGGAAGGTATAAGTTGGACTTATATATCATCCAGGTTGGGGAGAGAATATGATTTACCAACCTCATATCATGGTCGAGGTTTGTTTTAGATTATATTCCACCATTTTCTATCTTGACCTAGGTAGTACCCTCCGGACTTTTCCTGAGATTTTTCTCTGAACCCTATCTCAGAAGTTGTTTCCGTTGTTTCTATTAACTTACCCTTGACTTGTTGTTGAATTTTAAATCTTAATATTCGTTGTTGACCTTTGATTTTGTTTTGGATAATTCTGTTAAGAATTGAGTTAAGATATCCTGATAAACATATTTTGGACGAGGACGATGAGAACAGTAAGTGTCTACTTTACTTATGGAGTTTGGAATTTATCGCAGTCATATTAGCGAGCCTGACAGGGACATGGAGCCTGATTTTGGATATACTATCCTAGTTATGGAATTTAGATTCTCTTGCAGCCATACCGGTTGGCGTGGTAAGGAATCTAGATGACATGATTATAGGGTGTATACCTTAGTTATGGACTCTATCGTTTATTGTAGCTATGTTTACTGGCGTGGCATAAATTCTGGCAACATGATTTTGGATAGACGTGTATGGTTATCAGGTCATATCTTAAGTTGATTCACTTCTTTTACCAATTGTGCAAGATAATTCCTACCATTATTTCTTGTTTATCATTCATTTCTTTTCTCATCGTATGATGATTTCCTCATCTTGCCATCATTCCTTTGACTAGTTTAGCTATGTATTGATTACACCAATCACATATCTCATATCTACATCTATCATCTAAACTTGGAAACTCTGAAAATTTTGAAATGTTTATATCTCAATTGTTTCTTAAATTTTGATACTATTAAGATTTTTATTCTCTTCTGTCCATGACCAATCAATTTTGGTCGTCTTGTTTATCGTGCCAAAGAGTCTTGGTTGCTGACTAGACTCTAGATGACTTCAAAGTTCTTTGTGACTTAGGTTCCTTCCTAATTGTGCTTTTAAGACCTTGATTTGGAATTCATGATTTATTCGTCATTCACAACTAAACTTGGATCTTGATCGTGCTTATGTGACCTATAATCTGATTTCTATTAATTCTATCCCTCATCGTGCCTGAACAATTTTAAATCGACTATCTTGATCGTGCAAAACTCGTCAATCTTGGATCATGCCTAAACTATTGCCTAAATCCTATATCACGTTTTAACCCCACTACCAATCTTTAATTTCGAGGACAAAATTTTTATAAGGTGGGTAGGATTGTAAGTCCCTGAATTTAGGGCTTATTTTTTTCAATTTTATAATTCAATTATTTTGAATAGATATTATTATTTGTTTATTATTTGATTTAATGCTCTTTACCGTGCCTTTGACTTCTGGAGCGTCAGGGATGCCAGTCTCTGGAAACTTTCTTCTTGAAGTTTGTAGTAGACGGGATTATCTTTACATTGATATATCGTGTCCTACTCGAACTTGTTTTCTTGTACTCTTTTTGCTTCGCGCAATTTTGGGTCAATTTAGACCATTTAATTATTACCGTAAAATCTGATTTAACTTCCAATTTAATTTTCGGGCCCGACATCGGTCCAATCCAGTCGACCCAATATATGGCCCTGGCCCGTTTTAAGCCTACTATGCACGTGCCACTTGCGTGCCACCGATCTGATCTTCCTTGTGCT
The DNA here is from genome assembly GCA_029216955.1 of Iris pallida. Taxonomy (NCBI): domain Eukaryota; kingdom Viridiplantae; phylum Streptophyta; class Magnoliopsida; order Asparagales; family Iridaceae; genus Iris; species Iris pallida. The sequence continues at coordinate 10,922,555 of JANAVB010010799.1, forward strand.
CCCATTCCATCCGTGATTTTAATTGGTTTAAATTATAAATTAATTAAATCTTGGCTTCGACTTTGTCCAAACTTGGCCCAACGTCCGACCCAGTTTGGCATGGACCCTACCATGATTGTCCATACATCCCACTGGTGTGTCTGTATTTTTCCTATTTGAAAATACGTTTATTTTATATAATTATCTCTACCTCTCTCTTTTATATATGTATATATATACATATATAATATATTATAATAACACTCTTTCTCTCTCCTCCATTTAAAATAAACACACACCCATACTCCCCCTCCCATCACCATACCAGCAAAGAACATCCCCCCTAACATAGCCGACCTCCTTTTTCTTCTTCCTTCAAATATCTACACCTCTCTCTATTCTCACTCTCTCTTTCTAATTAAACACTCACACACATATAAACACAACCAACACTCCCTTCCTCTCCACACAACACACACACACACCCACGGCAACCACCACCACAGCCGACATCCCCCCCGGGTGGCCGAGAATCACCACCACCCTCTCCTCCTTCCTCCTCCTCACCACTTCTTCAACAACATCTCCATCACACATCACCAACTCCATCACCACACCATTATTGTCATCACCATCAACCACCACCACTAACCACCCTAGCTGCTGCCGCCCTCGCCGGGACTACGCTGCCGCGACCACCCCCGCCGGTCAGCAGCGCCGCTCGCCGCTGCGCGCGCATACGCAGCAAGCGCAGCAGCAGCGGCCGCATTTGCAGCTGCAACAGCAGCAGTATGGGCGGCAGCGACGGCCACCGTCGCCGTCGACGTGCGTCGCCGCCGTCGTGCAAGGCCACCGCGCGGCCCCCGAGGCCGAGCGCACCCCTGGGCGAGCTCCCCTTCGCCGTCCTCCTCTTCCCCGATGAGCCACGTACCCGATTCGTGCGTTTTGGACGAAATCCCGTCGACGCGCGCGCGGGTTGAATCCAGAAATGGATTTTCGGGACAGCAACTTCACACGTATTTTTTGGAAGATCCGACCAATGGATCGGCAAACTCCTTGCTCCGTCTCAATCTCGGTATATCCCTCTTCACCTCTGTCAAATTTCACCCGTTAATTTCGTCGTTTGATACATCAAAACCGGCCACCAAGTTGACGTTTTAATTTGTACTATTTTTGGATAGTTTTGCGACGCCAACTTCGCGGGTTCGTATCTTCGTCGTCGCAGCTCTGTCTTGCGCGCTACCAGTTCTGGTGCATAGCTGGTATAACCCTCTTCCTGCCTCCTTCAGATTTCATTTCAGTTTGAGCTTGTTAGGTCGGTCGAATTCGACGCCAAAGTTGGCCGTTCGAATTCTTAGTGTTGCACTTGTAAAATTCAATTTTTGAACCCGGGACTCCGGATTCAATTTCTGACACCACCAGTAGACTCGTGGCATCGTTCTGGCCCGTTTTCATATAAAGTTTGCTTGATTTGGAGAACGTGGGCCCTGACACGCATTTCGGTGCAAAGCGGGTCCCACTTTCTGAGTCAACGGGTCAATTTGAGATCGGCTCATCAGAATTCAATTCCGGATATACCTTTGAGTTCGTATCGTCATTCTGGACTCGTTGACATATAATTTGCTAGGTTTTAGTGGACATTGGTTCCGGCACGCATTTCGGTGCAAGTCGGATATCAATATCTGGGTCAACGGGTCATTTTGAGTTCGGCTCATCGGAATCCAATTCCGGATATACCGTTGAGTTCGTATCGTCATTCTGGACTCGTTGACATATAATTTGTTGAGTTTTGTAGACATTGGCTCCGACACGCTTTTTCGTGCAAATTGGATTTCAATGTTCCGGTCAACGGACCAATTTGAGATCGGGTCAACGGAATCCAATTCTGGATATACCGTTGGGTTCGCATCGTCATTCTGGAGTCGTGGACATGTAATTTGTTCGATTTTGTGCACTTTTATTTCGGCATATTTTTTGGTGCAAAGTGTGTAAAACGACGGACATTATTTTGGCCCGAAATTACCGTTTTGCCCCTGTGTCCAAATTGGACTTTTGGACAGTCTATTCTAGCTGATTTGACCATTCTGGACACGTTGGTGATGTTAGTTTCATCATCCGACAATATCTGTAGGTTTTCACCCAATCATTATAATCTTTCTCCTTTTGTGGTATTTGAGATCCATCGATTCCAATGATTTCACAACCACTGAAATTGTATGTGTTGACCCTGTAGATGGTTGTAGAGGCTAGTTTTAACCCAGTTTGACCATGGTTGACTACTTTGACTGAACGTCGAAGTAGAGTCAACAATTGACTTAGGTTAGACTAGTTTTGACCCTGGTTGACCACAGTTGACTATTTTGACCAAAGTCAACCGGAAGTCAACCGTAGCCTACAATTGACTAGAACTGAACCAGAGTTGACCAGTTGACCCAAAGTCAACTGTTAGTCAACGTTAGTCAATTTTGACCTAGAGTTGACCTAGGGTTGACCAGAGTTGACTAGTTGACCAAAAGTCAACTGTAAGTCGACCATTGACTTAGATTGACCTAGTTTGATTTGCTTTGACTTGTCTTGACCTAGTTTGACTTAGTGTGACTTGATTTTACTTCCAAACCCTTATGTTGATACAGTATTTCCACCTATAGGTCCTCGAGGAACTGTTCTTGGATCAGTTGACATATTCTACCAGATCACAGGCGAGTACATTTTCTGATAATATTTCTGTTTTATGATATCGTCTATGTTTCTTGTATTTAGTGTAGATACCCTTGTTCTCTTGACACATTGTTCACACGGATTGGTACTTCCCTGGATCCCGTCATGAGATGTTATTTCTCGCTCTCCTTGGTATATCTTGTGCAAGTCTTTCTTGTTCCTTGTGCATTGTATAGACACGATTCTTGTGAAGGCTAGCTACCCTCTCAGAGAATCGTGTGTCATGATGTGTCATGGTTGGATCCATTATACTGGTCGGGGACGGAGAGTATTAGTGTAGATGTGTGGTCAATACCCGCCTTGTATATCTTGTGAACCTTGTGAATGCCAATCATACACCACACGTATGGTTGGCTAGATCATAACCTTGTGCAGACGCAATCCGACCACATGTTGTAGCTAGTACTCACACACTTAGATAGATGTTTCTTGATTCTTGTACATGCCATGATCAGTTTTACTTGCCTTGTTCTAGCTCTAGATTTACAGCTTACCTTGCCATGATACTCACATGTACATTTCATGATTTCTTGTATATTCTCTCTATTTACTGCTATATTTTCAATATCGTATAATTAGAACTGTTATTTGAGATTTGTGCTCGTTCCATCCTGACTGGATATGTTGACAAAATTTTAGGAGTAGTTGTGCCCTCAGTATTGGACTTCATGATGTTGCTAGCTGAGGTGGATCTCACTATTCTTATATGTGAGTTGCCTGGTAGTTATCCTTAGTTAGTTTTGTTGTTCATTCTTTATTTTTCCTGTCTTATGATCCTTGTAGATTATAGTTGTTCTAGTGATATCGTTATTATTTCTTGTCTTATCTTCCTTAGTTTTCGTGATGTGACATGAGTACATTTCTAGTTATGGATCTTTAGCTGTGGTAGTTAGTATAGTATACTTGACAACGTTCTACCGTCGATACCGCGGCGTAGGCTGGGCGTGGCCCACGTATTCGTACCCGTATATCTGGGTGCGGGTCGTGACAATCGGGTACGGACTAAGGCTCACCATAAATCCGTAGTATAGAATAAGAGTTGGGTCAGACTGTAATAGGTTTGGACTAAGTTATAATTTGGGATGAGCTATGGACTAGTGTTAGGGATTCAAATTAGTTATGTTAGTGTATGTGTGTTAGGATTCATGAGTAGGTTAGTATCAGTATGTTTCAACTAGTGTTAGTAGGATGTAGATATATAAATATAAAGTATTAGTAGTACATATATATATGCTCACAGTCTATAACAATAATGGCGAGGTATAATCTCTGTAGCCATTTGACTGGCGAGGCAGAGAACATGCAGTCGTAGATAACATTGTATGTACGTCTGCCCCCACCCCTCGTTACCCCTTCGGCAATGATGATACCATAATCCATCACTATATTTTATAGTGTGAGATGATGTCTTAGCATTTATATTATTGGAGTTCATCTTCTTCTTCTTTTTGGTTATATTCTTCAGATACTACATTTGTTAAGAACATATACTACACCTATGAACAAAACTTAGATGATCGCCACTAATGTATGCCACAATAACTTTTGGATAGTATTTTGACCCACCTATATCATGTATGTATTGGCATGATCCTAGAGTGTAACGTCCCAGTCCCAAAATTACTTAGGACTAAGTACGTAGACATGTCAGCTGCATACGTACGAAGCAGACTCCAATATAAGAATTCTCGTATGTATACATAAGCTGTAAAATACAGTAAACCATGACACACTAAATCGCATCCACAAATATAAAGGAATAATGAATATTGATCAACTATAAATTATTATTTGTACAAGACGTTGGGCGGAGACAAATCCACTACCAACGACTGAAAGAGAAGAGTACATAATCAATAAAGGAATTGTCGAGCGAAGCATAAGACGATCAAAGTAAAATCATCCTAAAAAAAGTAGATCATGGCTCTGGCTAGAGCACCTGCAAAAATCACAAAGGCACACACCTGGAGAGATCACCAGGTCCTCATAGGGACGTAGCAAGATACATAAAGAATATGCCATAAATACTGAATATAAAATATGTCATAAAGTCACAAAGTAAAAGAAAAGTGACATGACACCAAGTAAGGTCACCTAACCGTTCTATAGTGTACATGCAGTTAAGAATAATCCTTTAGTCGCATGAACCCTGGCTAGTAATAGGATCTTGTATAGTCCCTCTTAGGCACCAGTGACCAAGCGCATAACGTTCAAAAACGTCAGTGGCCAACCTGAGGGGTAAGCATACCCGTATCTCCAGCGGAGCTTCCGGGTTACAAGGGAATGTGTAATAGAAGCTCATACGACAAGGAAATATTCTTCCTACCCGATGCATCTATACAAGTTGCATCCACGACCATGTAACCGTACTAACTGTCAAGTCTTCTAACATTCAGCTATTGACAGTTAGACCTAACGCACGTCCCATACGCATCAGTGATCAGCGAACACGCAAGTCCGGAGGCTATATGCTACTCACAACTCACACATCTCGTGCTACCTCCGTGTCAAAGTTTATGTAGATGTGCTTAACTAATGGTAGTCTCCTAACTCTAGGTCCACATGCAACTTCAAGGACAAGCAGGAAGTATATTGTGAAAGCAAATAAATAAATCAGGAACTATCACAATGATACACTAGAAGAACTGAAAATAAAGACAGGAATATGCAATAACTAAATAAAATACAGACTAATTATAAACAGTAAATAATGACAAGGTATCTTGCCGGGTGTGTCGCCTGGTGTTGTGCGGTGATCTGACATGCCCCGGTTGTCCAATAGCCATATTCGATGTGAAAGGTCCGACGAGCGTGAAAGTAGGAACGTACGATTAGTCAGTTCAATATTTCCTAATTTAGAGAGAATTTGAGAAGAAATTTCATTATATATATATATATATATATATATATATATATATATATATATATATATATATATATACTTATCTAGAAAATTTTATTCAGAAATTATTTATGATACTTGAAAGTATGTTTTATTAGTCAAACTAATTTTTATAATTTCCAAAAAAAATCTAAAAATCAGTTTTAGGCTAAAAACTCTAAGGTTATCAAGATAATATTTTTAGGTCGAAAGCTATATTAGTAAAAGGTAAATATTTGAAAAGACTAGACTTCATTGTATAATTTGGTAAATACTTTTTATTAATCAAAATATTGATTTTAGGAAAAAAAACGAGTTTTGGGCAAAACCCTATAAGAATATAATATCATATATTTTAGGGTTCAGAACCTAGTTTGAAAACAATTATAAGCCAAGGTCAATAAAATATATTTTTCCACAAAATATATATATATATATATATATATATATATATATATATATATATATATATATATATATATATATATATATATATATATATATATATATATATATATATTGGTAAATATTATAGATATATTTTATCAAAATAACAATGATAATACTAATGTTAATAAAACGATAATAATGCTAATAATAATATTAACAACTATATATAGATGTAATGTACTATATATACAACTATAGATATATAAAAACCGGAGTACTATTCTCTACATTATAGTCAAACTAATAGTAATAGCAAATGATAAAGTAATAATAATAATGATATAATAATAATAATAATAATAATAATAATAATAACAAGTATAAGAAGAAAAGTAGAAGCAATTCACACAGAGCTTATAAAGCTCTATTTACTTTACTAAATAGAGAAAGAGGAAAGAGAGTGAACCATAACTTCTCTTCTCCATTGAGAAGAGACCCACGAAGAGGAAGAAGGAGAAGAGAGGAGCCGAGCGGAAGAAAGAGAAGAAGGGGTTTGGGTCTTACCAGCGGGAGGGTTCACCGGTGGGTGGCCGTCGACGTCGCAACCGACGGTGGCGGAGCTGTTCGAGGAAGACGGAGATGGCACGCACGCCGGAGCGGACATGGGCAACACGCGGCCTGCGACTACGGCAGTGCGCTCGGGCGCGGCGGAGGCGGAGGCCTCTGGTGATCGGTAGAGGTGCCACGCGCGGCTCCGGGCGCTACAAGGCAGAAGAAGCAGGACGACCACGCGGTGCTCGGCCCGGCGCATAGGCGGTCGATCGAAGGAGGGTTTCTCGGCCCGACGATCGCAGGCACGGCACCCGACGTCGGATCAGGTGGTAGATGCGTGTTGACTTGTGGTGTGTTTGTTGATGGTAGTGATGGTGGTTGTGCCCGGTGGTGCCCAGTTCGGTGGAGGTACTGGCGGTAGTTTGTAGCAGTTGTGAGGTGTGGCAATGGTGATGAGGTGGTGGTGGCGATTTGTGGAGATGCTGAGCGGTTGTGGTGTCGACCAGAGTTGGTCGGGGATGTTGGTGAGGCAGGAGTCGAGGATGTGTCTGGCTGTAGTGCCCCGTCCCTATATCGTGCCCTGTTTCCGTCCACGGGGTGTGCGAGAAAGGAACACTGTCACTATCGATTCGGTCGGAACCGATAGGTCAGAATCGGCCGAGTCGATCGAACGGGAATGGTTGAATTAAGATCCATTCCACGTTATGGAATGGCTTCTTCGGAACCAAGTCCTATATTCAGCGGGTTGTGCCTCGAGGATTGGCTCTACGGCTGAGTCGGGAGAGACCTTCCGTTGCTCTGGTTTTCATGCCGCACTTGATTTAGCTTTGGCTTTGGTTTTTGTGAATGCGTTTTTCGTGAATATTTTCGATGGGTTTTCGTGATGCGTTTTCGAGCTTTGCATTCATATCGAATATCCTTGAATTATACAGTGTTCTAATCAGTTGCTTATGCGATTGCAGGTGATCGTGTAGGCGACGTCAGCGCAGCCAACCGGTCGCTCGCTTGAAGCAAGCCTAAGGCGAGTGGCTGACCTCCTTCGTCTCGTCCCTCTACTTCAAAACTCAATATGTGAAGTAAATGAATGCTTGTCATAATAGTGTAGAATCAAAGAAATCGTGGCACGATTCTTCACGGAAACACTTGCTATCAAACTGCCTATTTTGAAAATGAAAAACGTATTTCTTACGCAAATCAACTTAGCCTATGCAAAATAATGAATGAATCGACTAACGTTTATCGCAACGATACGGTCAAGTAAGCAAATCAACTAAGTTCAAAGGAAAACGATCATTCGACAACTTGTCGACAAGGTGAAGTTTCCTCGAATGGTTGCCTAGGCCAAGGGATCGATTCGGCCCGAAAGGAACGAGTGTAGCAGCGCCAACCCTTCATCGGTGCGAGTTATGTGGGCACTTTCGCACAGGGCTCGTTACCCGACGCGAAAGGGGCGTCGTCTAACCAATGCTATAGTCCGCGATGGCTTGACATTGCCAGTGGCCTTCATACCCCTTCACTGCTTAACAGGTGTACGGAACACGGGATGAATATGATAGTTACTTAATGATATCCAGTTTCATATGCTTGCCTCAAAACATGTTAACATGCAAATTGAACAGGATGGTTAGAAAGATCATTGAAATAGCTAGCTAACATGTTTACGAAACTTCTTGAATCAAATACAGAGCTCAGATTTAATTAGCCATTCGCCAGTACTTGTGTTTCGTGTTGATCCTCGCTCTTTACAGGTCCCGCAAACTAGGAAGGATGTGCTAGCTAGCTCGGCGGCGTTCGTGATTTTGAAGCTTCGGCCGTGCGTCGAAGACTTTCTCTGCGACTCCACTTTTGAAGGCTCTCGACAGTCCAAGGAAGATGACTCAGCGTCCCTCACATCCAGGTCACTGGACTACTTGTGTATATTGAGGGATGTGTGCAATGTATGGAACGGCTATCTCATCGGCACTCTTTTGTAATCGAGTCATGTTGTAGTCCGTGCGGCAATGAGTCTTGTATCGGAGTCTGTAAAAGATGTTCATTATCAATAAAGATCAAGTTTTCTTTACATATTATGTGAATCAATTTGTCTGCGTACTCTCTTAGATCTCGTGTCTCGGATTACCTTATGACTATGCCTTGTGCGAGCGCAAATTAGGTTCGCACGGCATCACGCCCGGGGAACGATTATCGATTCGACGGAATCGGGGCGTGACACTGGCTGAGATGGCGAGTTGTTTGGGGGTGTGCTATTCTGGCCGAAGGGAAGGAGGACATGGAGATGGTGGCAGTGGTGGCAAAGGTCGGTAGGCGGTGGCGGGTAGCCGCGGTCACGAGAAGTGGTGGTGGTTCCGGGTGCTGATGGGGGTGGTGCGTGTAGTCAGGAGGAATGGCTGGGAAGGAGATGGGGGTGAGGCTCTATTGGTGGTGTCCGAGATTGTCGGACACGGAGAATTAATGTATTTGTACTAGAAAATATAGTGGATGGGAAGGGAGACACTGTAACACCCAGTTTTCCAAATGAAGGTAATTTTGAACTTTTGAAATTATATTATTATTTATTGATATTTACATCACATTAGGTCATAAGCGTCTATACCGTAAAATCGATTTTCGACGGAATGAAAAAGACATATCTGGTAGAATTGTAACCATAGAATACGACCCTAATCGAAATGCATACATTTGTCTCATACACTATGGGGGTGGCGAGAAGAGATATATTTTACATCCCAGAGGGGCTATAATTGGAGATACCATTGTTTCTGGTACAGAAGTTCCTATATGACCTCTTTCTTGGGCTCTGCTCGCTCCTCTACGCTCTGACCAATGTTGTTAAAATGGAAAAAACCTTGTAAGAAAGAGTAGTAAAAAATAAGGTCGAAAAAAATGAATGAAAGTAGTAGTCAAAAAGTGTACTTTTTCCTAGATATGGGCCATATCTATATATCTATCCATGGAGATACCTATCTATATAGAGAGATCTATCTATGAATCGATCTAGACTATCCTCTATCCGGATAGATATGTCCCTATGAGCGACTACGCCGATCTTTTCTTATATGTTTTGGCCACGTCCGTTTCCGCTCCAAAGAAGAAGGTTTGGATCTTTCAATCTTATGTCGTGTGGGATATGACCTATGTTAGGTCCATAAGATACCACAGCTTCGCGCCGGGCCGAAAATCGCAAGAATTGTGAAAGGGAAAGAAAGTTCAAAAATAGCCGGATTTGTAGGAGGGATTCCATCGCCTGAAACAAAGGTGTACATACATAAAAAGAGGCTTGTTATGTTGGCCCCTCCCATCTATATTGACCGGAAAGAGGGGGGAGGCTCTTGCGGAAGCCCTACCCGCCCTTCTCTATTTTGAGGGATCCCTCATATTGATGATTTTAGGCTTCCTGGACTCGTAACAGACAGCTAGGAACAAGAAGAGGATAAGTAGTCTCTGCCCAGGTCATTCTCCTTCCGCTGAGACGGCCCTCTTTTTTGGTTTTGTTCGTTCACCACGGCACGAAAGAATGAAGAAGCTGGAATAACTCAGAAAGAGAGTGGCGCCTAGCCGTTGAGAGCGTCTGTTGTCTTTTGAAAATAACTGTACGATCTTGGAATGGCCCCCTTCGCATGACCTAGAATAAAAAAGAGGTCCGTGCTACTATAAGGCCTCTAAACTCCTCCCTCAGGAAACTGTTGCGTTGCCATGGGGATGGGAGGGGGCTCATTTCGTAACTTATTTTTTTTATAAAGAAAGAGATTTCATCACCTTGGACGAATTTTATTACTTTCTTCTATAATCTAACCAATGGAGGTCTTGCGCTAGTATGACAGACCCATGTTCTACTCTTGCTGATTTGGGAGGTGGTTTTCCATTCTGTTGTGTAATGGAAATAGCATGACTTCTTTCTTTGTCTTGTTCCTATTTGAATGAAATGGGCTCGGTATCTTATCATAGTACAAAAATGGGAGTGGTTGTTCGAGATCTACTTCACTGGCGGATAAATGCCTTGACTAGCCTCCTGCCTCAGCTAACACAGGGCAGACCAAGGCAACTCGACCCGTGCCATCTGGAATTACTTGATCACAGACATTGGACTAATAGAAAGGAAGTTAACCTTTGGTACCTCAGATCCTGATTGTCCTTCTGAGCGATCACTGGCACCACCTACCCTATGTTTATTCCCGGGTCAGCAATTACCATATCTCATTGCTGGAACCACAATCCAATCCTTGATAAGTCACTCGATGAGAGGTGCTCTTTGCTTCTTGTTTCATTCGATCTGGAGCCCCAGAACACCTCTCTTCCTCTTCCTGCTTACTTACTTACTTACTGGCTGGGCTGGCTTGTGGACCATGACCTGCTACTCAACACTCGGGATCTAGCCCTTTTGTCCACTGAAAAGCAATCCTTTTCTGCTTTCCTGACAAGATTGTGAGACCACACCACTGGAACAAGGAAGAGGGCCCCCTCCCTGACAGGGTGTCCTCGAGATACTTATCCTCTTTTGCTTATCAGGCTCTCATATCTATCTCAAAAACGAGTTAGTTACAGACGGTTGCTGCTGATAGCCCTGTGACGAGTGGTGTAGACACCGAAGGCTCTGGAAGAGTTTCGTGACGAGAGATCATGGCTAGTTTGAGGCGGGCAGGTGTCGGACTTGATTGGTCTAGTGATTCACTGATTGAAGTGACTCTTGAGGGTTCTGATTCAACATCTTCCTCTTCCAAATGCCCTTCTTATGCTTGGTTAACTATTTTCTTTAAGGCTTGACCTTTCCCGCGGGTATAGTGACTAATACAATAACCTACTATGTGCTTAATACATTGTTCTCGATCATCCTTTTACATAGAGCAATCCTGTAAGGACGAGTAAGAGTATAGCATAGAACAGTTACAGAAAAAGTATCTAGCGCTTGACTGGTTGGCGTGTCAATTATGCTTCCATAGGCCAATCAAAACGAAACAGTTATTTATTTTTAAAAAATCTCACCTTCAGCAGCTATTAGTCTCTTTTTTCTGGGTCATATTGTAGCTTTGATTCGCCTTTCATTCCCTCCTGCCTCGAGAAAAGAAAGGCCATCCTTTGAAGAAAGCATAATAGCTCACTGGTCTAGCTCCATGGCACCGAAAATGTCTCAGGGCTCAAGTGATTCACCGAAGCGACGAGACCTTGAAAGTTTTTCAAGTGTCAGTAGCGGGATATTCTGTCAATCGGGGAAGGTTTTTGGTGACAACACCCGAAATGTGGAACGGTGGACGCAGAAAGAACTCAAGAAGTTCCCAGTCAACCATTTTCCCTTCTATGCACTTCGGGGTTGCTTGCATTGGTTCTTGAACTGGACAACCTAACTCTCGCTCGATGCTTTGAATAACGTAGCTTTGTACCCGAACAATAAGAGGATTCGGGCGCAAAGCCCTTATTTTCGGCCAGAAATAACTGTATGTAGTAGAGAAAGGCGGTGAACAGCCGAAAGGTATTCTACTTAAACGTATATAGATGGACTGAGTGTGCACCACGCCCGAGAAGGATCATCGGGGAAAGTCAGACTGTGGATAAGAACCCACCGGATGACCAAGGTCAGCTTCGAGGGAAAGACTGGCCGCTGAACCCCTCGTCGGGTTACCTTACCTGGAAGTGAGCGTGTCTTTTCGACGAAAAGGAACCGTTTCCATAGAGGAAGTCATGACCGGGTAGGACTGCACGACTATCTATGGTTTCCGGTCCACAACTATTATTTGCTTACCCCTGAAAGTAGAGACAAAAGGTGGGATTGAATATGGCACTTGACCGCTCGGGTTCAAGTGAGAAATCGTCGTGTGGAAGAGGATCCGTTTCGACGGAAGCAAACTATTCAGTAGAATACACCATCCTTGACCCTATTGAGGTCCTTAGTAGCGTTGACCTGGAACTGAACTTTGACTACTTAGAAACCGCCAAAAGCCCTATTTGCATTACGGCTCATTCGTAAAGGTCCCACACTGTTTGACTGTTGGCTTGGAAGAGCAACTTGACCATCTTCCGAAGTGATAAATAATCTACTGATTAAAGGTGGTGTAACCTGAGTGGACTGCTCTACATTCAGCCCCCCTCTCCCTATCGGTCGAGCAGCTATGCCCCTTTCCTTCCATCTTTTTTTTGGTCGGCTACCTAAGCCGTGATCCTTTATTCCAAGCATATTCCCCTCTGTAGAATGTAGTATGTCCAGTGGAAAGAAGAAGCAACCTTCAGGAAGACTTTCACATTCCAGTCTCGCATATTTCATCTCTTCTCCTTTCAGTCGAGTAGCTTCTCTCCTGAGCTTTAGTCCTCGGGTGTGGAACTTATTTCTCTTCGAGTGGAACTGGTTTATCTGCTTCCTTCGTTCCTGGAAAAAACAGGTGCTTTTAAACGAGAGCTAACCTAAACACAGAAAAAGATCTTTACATAAAAGAGAGGTTGGGACTCGCTATCTTTCTTCGCCTATTTTAAATACCCTCTGGTTCATCTTGATTCATCTTCGTTAGAAACTATCCATGCTAGGATATATATATTGTAATCACTAACCCCGTCATATATTTGATGCCACCCAAATATGTTTGCAAAGTAGATAATTTTCTCTTCAATATTGCAGCATCTCTTTTGGGGAGACCATTAAGTTTCCCTATATTTTGTTCTACTCTTAAATCCCTAAACTTATGCAGTCTCGTTTTTGTAGTAGACCAATTCGTTGACATACCACAAAGCCATTTTTTATTAACATAACGACATCGAGCCCTTATTGCAGCTGATGCTACTGAATCCGCTGCTTTATTTTTGGTACCAACTATTAAGAAAAATTTCCCCCACTTGCTGCATCAAAAACTAAATCATAGGCTTCTGATAAAAAACGAGCATTTCTAGTAAGATTTGTAATATGAATACCTTTACGCTTTGCAGAGATAATTTTTAATCAATTTAAATTTGTTTTAAGTCATGACTTGTGATTTTGATGTGCTGCTAATAAAACCCGAGAGACTGTCTGACCTAGAGCCTAACCATGTCATTAGGATGATTATTTTTACTTTTAAGCATGAGGGTATTTTGGTCATTTGGCCTCTTTGAATTATTTTATGATTTATTGTATTGGTGATTGTTAATTTTAACTTTTTGCGGGCTGTGACTTAAGAGACTAACCTAGAAGCTAACCCTAGCTATGGTGACTTAGTTAGCATGGTGAGACCCTAGTCTAACTTAAGTCAACCTCATTTTAGTCATTTAGGAACTAGTTTAAAATAGGAGAAATAATGATAGTGTCACGACCCGCACCCACTGTGAGGGTACGAGTACGTAACAGCGCCCAGCCTACGCCGCAGTGTCGGCGGTAGAACGCTGTTCTAAGTCTCTAACTAACCATCAACTCCTGCAGTATATAATGTACTCATCATGATCAACTCCGAACGTAGGACAAGTATAAGATATTGAAACTCAATCACAGTCTAAGCACGATAAGATAACACAGAAGAAATCTAAGAAATAGAAAGACAACTACTAAAATAATAACAAAATCTCAACATTCTTGAATACTACACAAGTCTCAATTCAAATACAACAAGTTCTACATGAAAGACAGATGCAAGTCTACTAAACTAAATCCCGATCACTCCTGAGTGTCGGGGCCAAAGATAGCTAATCCTTCGTCAGGTCCATAATGAGTAGGGCAAGTGTCCTCAGGGCAAGTATCTGTAAAATTTTAACAGGTCCAGTCAGGACAGGAATGAGCACATCTCATCTAGAAAATCCAAGTAAATGATAGAGAACTATAAAGCAGTTATAGACAGTTGTATTGATGAACATGGCAGTTTATATTCAGGTGATGGTAAAGAGAGACAGATAAAGTGCAAGGAAAGTAAGTAACTAAACAAGAGAAGAATCATGGCAATAAAGACTGTAAAAATAGAACTAGCTGAACTAGAGTAACCTGATGAGTCCAGACAGTACAATATAAGTCGAGTGTAATCCCAATGTGAGTCTAATACAAGATGAGTCGAATGTGATTCTAATCGTTGTTCTAATAAGGTGATTCGAATAAGGTGGTACGAATAATGATTCACATGTTGTTCTAACAATGATTCGAATAAATTCTCCAAGTGTGTTTTAAAATACTGAGATAGACATGTAAACGGGTAAGGGTAATACAACACACCGCACACCTGGCCAAGTGTGGGATGGCTATTGTTCGAATATCATTCACAGAGGGGTGGTTCGAATAGTAGAAATGTTCACATGTCTAATCAGTATTTCCCCGTCCATTCTAATATAAGTGAATCCATAATCCGACACATCAATCGAATACAAGTCCAACCAGCACATGAAGATGCTAATAAGTGGTTCGAATAGTTCGAATGGTAATTCGAATGATAGAGGCAAGACGAGTAAAGTATGTGTGTCGTATACATGAATTCAGAAATAAAAATACGTATTTGTAACAGAGAATCACATACAACTAACTAGAACTGAAGTACAGTAATTGACAAGTAAATGAGAGAACTATCAGAGAATGTACTCGCCTGCTACTCTGAAAAGAGTAGTACAATATCAGATGTCTGCACCGGAGTCACAATGTCCTAAACAGAGTAATATGGGTTATGACATGTTCAATACAAGGAAAATAAAAGCTACAATGCAAACTACATAATTTCTAGGTCAAAATAGGTCAAAGTCAAACTTGGTCAACTCTGGGTCAGTTACACTTGTCAACTAGATCAATCCTAGTCCAGTCAAGTCTCACTAGGCCTAACCAAGACTATCCTAGCAAGTACACCAATACCAGTCACACAAGTCTATGCTACCTAAACTACACAAGGGATCCCCACAGGCTATGCTACGTAGACTATAAGCCATATCACATATTAGGCAATCACACATATCTATTACCATATATATATATATATACATACATCAATTTTACGTACAAACTTGCATAGGTACATTGATATATCCATACATATTCATATATATTTACATAGGTACTTGCATACATGAATCCACTCATACATTGTATCATACACATTACATTACATCATGTGTTTTACATTACCTATATATACATGCATATTTGTATACATACATTGATATATACATTCATTGGTATATAGATTACATGCATTTTACATTCAACATCATATATATATTTGAGAGGTAGAGAGGCTACATGAGTGCATTGGCATGGCAAGGAGTGCATTCATTCATTCATTCATGAGTACATAGGTGCATATATATATAGGTATATATACACCTATATTCACTATATATAGAGAGGGAAAAAGAGGGGGTGATTGTGTGTGTAGATGAATAGGAAAGCAGTGCATCCTTCTCAGGTTTAATGTACACAAGTCAAGTGTAATGAGCATTAGGTTCTCAGCTCTTGGCATAATGTAGATGGGTGTGTGTAGATGTGTGTGTCTTGATAGTTGAAACAATGTGTGACAGTGTGTATGTGTACATGTTCTTAGAATTTCAGGAAAACAGTGAAGTGGCAGGAATAAGTTTGTGTGTGTGTGTGAGTAATATAATGTGTGTCAACTTCAGTTCTTAGTGTGTGTGTAGCATTGGATCTCAGTCTTATGCACATGGGTGTAAGAGTGGATATACAGTAATGTGGGGAGAATGTACTCTGGACTGGGTACTTAAGTGTCCAAGTAAATGGACAGGATACTCATTGGTATGTAGGAATTGAAATGTATAGTTGGCTAAGGTTGTGTGTGGGACAGTTAGTTCAATAGATAGGAAAAATATGAATGAGTGTGTGTGGCTGAACAATGATGTGTGTAATAGGTCATTGGGAAATCAGTGTGTGTACAACTAGAAACAATGCCCTGTCAACCGTGTGTGTGTGTAAGACAGTGCCATCACTGTGTCTCAGTGAGAAGTAGCTAGGTTAGTGTGTATAGGTAGACAAGGTTGTGTGTGTATGTGTATAGATGAAACTGTTCTCAGGAACAGTGGGTAGATAGGTGTTCAATCACAGGGTTCAGTGTGTGGGTGTCCTGTGTGTGTATAGGACTTAGCTTAAGTACATGTGTGTGACAACAAAGTGAAATGATATTGTTCTCATGTTTTCTAATAGAGAAAGTGTGTGTATTAAAAGGTGTGTTTACAGAATTCAAGAAAATTTTACATGGCAGTTTAGTATCCGAACGTGCATTCAAAAACCCATATTCAGCCCAAAACGTGCGTTCCAGTAACCCAGTTATGTAAAATGTGTCTTATTCATTATAAACATATAATACATCATGAATCTACACTAATTATCTATTCAAGAATCAGATAAACTCTAAAAATAAAAATTGACAGAATACAACTTCTTATCAGGGAAAAATATAAGAAACCCTAGAATTGGGATTCGAATTAGCAGCAAACAGCAAATTGATGAACAAGGAAGTGTCGTGCATATGTTAGGGTGTTGTACAGGTTGTGTCGTGTCCACAGAAGTCGACACGACGTATCCAAATGCTAAAAACCAAGTTTCAGGGGATAGCAGTGTCAGCAGCCTCGTGCATGCGTGTCGAGCCTTCGTAGGTTCGACACAGAGCTCGAGGTGTGTCACGACCCGTTACCCAAATTGTTGGCCGGACCGAGCCATGTCCAGCCTACGCTTGGTTAAAGCGTAGTAAGTTGTTCTAAGAATAGACAATAAAGGATCTAAGCAGCTAACAGTTCTAAAATCATATTTAAAGTTCATCACAACACAGCATCTATAAACGAAGGTAACATAAGCACAGACTTAATAATACACTTCCAAGTATCTAACTGGAGATAAAGTCCAGTATGCAAATATAAGTACAGACCAAAATCTAAGTCTCAAAACACATGAAAGATAACTAAGCAAGGCTTTCCGCTGGGGCCACTTCTGGAGCTAAGGCCAGGTCCTCAAAATCAGTGCCAAAATATGTAACATATAGCATTTTCCTTCTCGAAAAGTGAACCTACAACATTATCCTGTCAGGACGGGAGCAAGTACAACCTCTACAACTAAAGTACTGAATATATAATGAAAGAGATGTACAGCAAGAAACATGGTGTGATAAGTCTATAAAACAGGAAATACTGGAAATATGGAATCATGGTATGACTGGAATCATAGTATCATAGTAGCATAGGGAACATGGCATCTCATAGTCTATCATGGCAAGGACACATATGTCATACAGACAGATGCATATGTAATGTTTAAAACTGTAGCAGGTACGTGATCGTCAATAGGTGTAAAATGTACTGTGGTACAAGTATATAAAATGTACTTCCGTACAAGTAAAATAAGCGATAGATGTACATACGTACAAATACAGCTGGTGTGCCTACGACAAGGTATACATAAAATGTCAACCTTGCTCGGTACGTACGTACGAGTAAGGGGGCATGATCACGTACGCTACTAACAGTTTCTCCATAACCCATATTCTATCATGTTAGAGATACGAGAACAGTAAAAACATATGAAAGATATTGGGAGTAGTATAAGCATGGTGGGTACTGGGATCAGTATAAAACATGTGAATACTCAGAGCAGTATAAAGTATAGTAAAACATGTACTAAGAACCAGTACGAAGCATGTAAAGATATAGGAACTGTCCTAAGCATGTCAGGTACTGTAAGTAATACAACATATAAAGATATAGCTTGCTACCTCAAGGATCAGTATTTTAACAGGGTTAATATATGTTCTAGCATTAAAAGACAGTAAATGAGTTTGCAGATATACTTGCCTCGAGAAAAGCAAGAATACTAGTACGAAGATATAGATGTCCGGTATCCTGTCAATAATGATATACAAACTCAGTTCTAAGCTATGTTCGAGATTACACTAGTGACGCGATACGACTCCTAACTGGATACTAGCTAAGTAGGGACCTAGCATAAAAGTCTAATGTGGAGTGCCACTAGATCCAAACTAATTTCTAGGGTCTTTACACTAGTGTGGGGTGAGGTCCAATATGTCTATAACTCAAAACAACATAAAATATTGAAAGTCTTAATTATTCAATAAATAAATCAAACTGTACACTGAGTTCCAATAATTTTTGAGATAGACAAAAAGCTCAATTTAATAAAAAAAATAAAGTACCAAAATAATCTTTGTTAATTATAGAACTTTATACTAATTTTTCTGGAATTTATAAACCCTCATAAATATTTAATAAAAATCAGCAAACATAAATATACTGAAAATGAGTTATGTTTTCCTATTTTTATAAAATACCAAAGGCACTTAATAAATGCTAGAAAAATTATAATAAATTAGCTAAATTAACATAGTACTTAAATACAATTTTTTCCAGATTTTTATAGTAATTAAAATATATATAAAAATTGAAAAACAAAAAGTAATAATTTCTGGAAAAATAATTAATTAGAAATTAAGGATGATACATAAACAAAATCTACAGATATTGTCGGATGATAAAGTAAATATCACCAATGTGTCCAGAATGGTCAAATTAGCTAGGATAGCCTACCTATAAGTCTAATTTGGACACAGGGACAAAACGGTAATTTCGGGTCAAAATGATGTCCGCCGTTGGACACACTTTGTACCGAAAAACGTGTCAGAATAGAAGTCTACAAAACCTAGAAAATTATATGTCTAGGAATCCAGAATGATGATACGAACCCAACGGTATGTCCAAAATAGGATTCTGATGTGCTGATCTCAAAATGACACGTTGACGCGGACACTTGGAATCCGGTTTGCACCGAAATGTATGCCAGAGAAAATGTCTTCAAAACTCAGAAAATTATATGTCATTGAGTCCATAATGCGATACAAACTCAACGGTATATCCGGAATTTGATTCCGATGAGCCGAACTTAAAGTGACCCGTTGACTCGGAATGTGGGACCCGCTTTGCACCGAAATACGTGCTAGGGCCCATGTTCTCCAAATCAAGCAAATTTTATATGAAAACATGCCAGAATGACGCCACGAGTCTACTGGTGGTGTCAGCAATTGAATCCGGAGTCCCGGGTTCAAAAATGGAATTTAACAAGTGTAAATTAAAGAATTCGGACGGCCAACTTTGGCGTCGAATTCGACCAACCGAACGTGCTTATAATGAAACGAAACTGAAAGGAGACAGGAAGATGGTTATACCAGCTGCGTACAGGAACTGGTAGCGCACCAATCGAAGCTGCGACGGCGGAGTTACGAGCTGACGAAGTCGGCTCCACGAAACTGTCCAAAAATAGTTTAATTTAAAACGTCAACTTGGCGGCCAGTTTTGAGGTATCAAACGACGAAATTAACGGACAAAAATTGAGAGGAGTGAAGTGCTATATACCGAGATTGAGACGGAGCAAGGAGTTCGCCGATCCAACGGTCGGATCTCCCGAAAAATGTGCACAAAGTTGCTGTTCCGAAATAAGATTTTGACTTCTATCCCGCGCGCGTCACGTCGGGATTCCGTTCAAAATGCAAGAATCGTGTACGTGGCGCGTCGGGGAGGATGGCCCTGCCCCGGGGGGTTGCCGGAGCTGCGTGCGGCTAGGGTAGGGGTTCACCGTCAGTGCGTGGCCGACGACGGCGGCCTGTGGCGCACGGTTGCTAGCAACGGCGCGCGGAGGCGCTGCCAGCGCGCTACTGCTGCTGCCAGCTGTTGCTACAGCGGCTGTAGTTGCTTGCTGTACGTGGGGGGGGGGGCACGGCGTGGCGACGTGACGCGGCTGCCCGACGGCGGTGGCCGGGCGGCGAAGGCGTGCGGTGGTGGTGATGTTTAGTTGTGGTGGTGGTGTTGTAGATGATGATGATGGTAATAGTGATGACTGTGAGTAGTGGTGGTGTGAGGATGATGATGATAATGGAGGAGGAGGTGGAGGAGATGGTGATGTGGTGGTGTTGCTCATGGTGGTGGTGGTGTACGTGAGGGTGGTGAGTGGATTAGAGGAGAAAGAGAGAGGTATATGCATGTGTGTAATATAAATGTAGGAAGAGAGAGAGTGAGAGATATTTGAAAAAGAGAGAGAGCGAGAGATGTCGGTTTAGAGGGGGGGTGCTCCTGCTGTGAGGTGGCGGTGAGGGGGGTGAGGTGTGAGTTTGAATAATAGGAGAGTGAGAGTATATATATATATATATATATATATATATATATATATATATATATATATATATATATATATATATATTTGTAAAGTAGAGAGAGAAAAAAATAGATATTTAAAATAGAGAAAATAGGGAAATTATGTGGGATATTTATGCAGTCATGAGAGAACAATATGGAGCTTGGGTTCGGGTTCGGTCGAGCCGGGTCGGGTCAAAATCGAACAGGGTGAAATAATTAAATTAAAATAGGTATTTATGATCACGGGAAAATAAATAATATGCGGGGACTCCAATAAATGGGACACAAGCGTCATGTGGGTAGTAGACTTCATGTGGGCCATGCTCATACTTTGGGTTGACTAAGTTGGATCGATGTCGGGTCCCGAAATTAAATTGGAAATTAAATCAGGTTTTACGGTAGATAATTAATTGGCCTAAATTGAACTGAAAGTTGTGCGAAGGAAATGAAGCACAAAATAGAGTGTCTGAGTGGGACACAAAGGTCATGGGTGAAGAATGTATCGAGTAGATCATTTATGAGAAGTTGGTTCTGAGAAAACGACTGGTCTGGTACTCCTAAATTAAAAGTCACGGTAACGTGCAAACGATGATCAAAGATGAAAGTGGAAATAATTATTCAAAGATTAATTGGTCTAAGTTGACCCGAAGTTGTGCGATACAAAAAGAGCACAAGGAAACGAGTTCAAGTGGGACATGATATATCAAAACGAAGATAATCTCGTCTACTTCAAAACTCGTGAAGAGAGTTTACAGAGATTGGCATCCCTGACGCTCCAGAAGTCAAAGTCATGGAAAGGAACATTAATAAACAAAACAATTAAATAATAAAATATTTATCGAAAATAATTTATTTAAAAAAATAGCCCTGAAATTCAGGGGGCTTACAAGATGGGTCGAGCTCTTGCATATGGGTTCACCCATAGTAGGGTTAGGAATCCCACACCTTGACCTGGGTTAAGCTCGTGTCGTGTCCAAGTTAGAAACCCGTATCAGTGAACGACTGTGCGCGTGTGTGTGTGTGTGTGTGTGTGTGTGTGTGTGTTTGAACTTTCAGTGCGGGTGGAATTTCTTCCAAACCCCTCGATGAAATAATCCTAAAATTTGTGTGTGTTGTGTCAGTCAATAGGCCCCCATGTCCACCAAAAATCAGGGCCTGAGTCGTCGTGTCGTGTCCTGTGTTAACCACGAGCAGCAGGGCACTGAACCGAGCCAGTGCACAGCGTATCCAACACGGATTTGGACACGATAAGGACACTAATTCGTGCTCAGTCAATCATGAAATCAATATATATATATATAAGACAACAAATCTCTTCAAACACTTTTCAAAAATATCAAATTTAAACCCTTTATGGCATTTTAACAAACACACAGCAATACAAACTGATACGTGTCCAATACGGACACGAAATTAACACGACTCGACACCACACCTATGCTAGCAGCTAGGGGACTCCTAGGGCTATGCACTCATGCAAAGAAATCAAAATTTAATGGTGATTGTGAGGGTTTACCTATTGGTTGAGCTTTCAATAAAAAAGCTTCAAAAGGAGGAAATCTCCTTGCTAGCCAAGATCTCCAAATTGATTCAAACCTGAGATTTCTCTCCATGAACATAAAATAGGGATTGATTAGAACCTAATGCAAAATATTTGAGCCAAAAAAGACTTGAAATGAGAAAGTTATGGATTTGGGAAGATGGCTCTTTACCTCTTTCTTCAAAGCTTGAAAAAAAATTAATAAAAGATGCAAGAACAAGGAAGAGATTATTTATAGGGAAGGGGGAGCCCTAGTGGCTGGTTATAAAGTAAAAATTAGGGTTAGGATTTAGTCTAATGGGCCTAATTGCACTAGTCATGGAACCAATTTCTAAGTCTCAAACCTATGGATCAAATCACCAATCCTCCTATTTCAAACTTGATCCTAATTGACCTAACTTGAGTTGACTTAAGTTAGACTAGGGTCCATACCATGTTAACTTAGGTCACCAAGGCAAGGTCAAAATCTAGGGCAGTCTCTTAAGTCACAGCTTAGGAAAAGTCAAAATTAACAATCACCAATACAATAAATCATAAAATAATTCAAGAGACCAAATGACCAAAATACCCTCATGCTCAAAAGTAAAAAATAAATTATCCTAAATGACATGGTCAGGCTCTAGGTTAGGCAGTCTCTCAGGTTACACTAGCAAGGCATCAAAATCACAAGCCATGACTTAAAACAGTTTTAAATTGATTAAAAATCACAAAAAATCATAATATGATTTAAATACAAATAAATAATAATTATAAATACAAAATTTCAAAATTATTCTTATTTCAGAAACTGGGTGTTACAAGTCTACCCCCCTTAGAAAAATTTCGTCCTCAAAATTAAGATGATCGTACCCCTTCTAGGTCAAACCCCCAACAAATCAAATTCGATAGATAACATGCAAACACAATCCTACTGGTCGTGGTATCACGGTCTTGATCAGGGTCACAATACTATCTATCACAGCACAAAACATCCTGACAAGTACTAATGGAATCACACAACAGGATGGAAGGAAGAACAGGAAAGACAGACCTGCTAATCCGTCACCCGTAGCGTCGGTCTACTCGACTCTCAGCGCAAAAGCCCTGCCCCTCTGGGGTATATCCCTCTGATGGTGTGGGGCACGGTTTTGTACTACAGATGTCCTAGCTCCCTCTATCTAATCCATGACACTCAAGTAATATCCACACTGATATTCTACTCAATTACACTAGGGCACCATCTATATGGTATATATTCTGCAATCTGATAATCATACCCGTCTATCCAGAACCATGTTACCATAATCCTCGTCACACTAGTAAGTATGGCTGCGATAATCCATAGAGTCCGCAACTAATGTACATACCTCTAGAATCATGGTATTTAAAATTTTTGTATTGCCGCTAGCTTGGCTGCGAAAACTTTAAATTCCCACACCCGAGAAATACATCCAAAATCTGACTCTATCTCATCGCCCAACCAGCTAATATGGCTGTAGAAGACTCTAGATTCCATGACTGAGGCAACCTAGCCCATAATGTTATCTTGGTATAAAATCAAGTCAATGATGAATACCAACAATCAAATTCAACGATGAACAAAGAAAATAGACAGATACTGTCAGAATCGAATTTCGAGATAGTTTATAATGAGATTCTCAAGGGTCATCCCAGGAATCTTCTCAAGTAGTCCTAACTGTGATTGAATACCTCTCCGTTAAAGCCTATCTCTCAATCATATCGCAAGCTCGCAGCAGTACAACTAAGTCGCCGTACTACCACGGTATCGCACTAATACGACTCTCGACCTGCATGGGCCACCACTAAAAATCTGTCACGACCCGCACCCACTGTGAGGGTACGAGTACGTAAAAGCGCCCAGCCTACTCCGCAGTGTCGGCGGTAGAATGTTGTTCTAGTTCTCCAACTAACTATCAACTCATGCAGTATATAATGTACTCATCATGATCAACTCCGAACGAAGGACAAGTATAAGATATTGAAACTCAATCACAGTCTAAGCACGATAAGATAACACATAAGAAATCTAAGAAATAGAAAGACAACTACTATAATAATAACAAAATCTCAACATTCTCGAATACTACACAAGTCTTAATTCAAATACAACAAGTTCTACATGAAAGACAGATGCAAGTCTACTAAACTAAATCCCGATCACTCCTGAGTGTCGGGGCCAAAGATAGTTAATCCCTCGTCAGGTCCATAATGAGTAGGGCAAGTGTCCTCAGGGCAAGTATCTTTAAAATTTTAACAGGTCCAGTCAGGACAGGAACGAGCACATCTCATCTAGAAAATCCAAGTAAATGACAGAGAACTATAAAGCAGTTGTAGACAGTTGTATTGATGAACATGGCAGTTTATATTCAGGTGATGGCAAAGAGAGACAGATAAAGTGCAAGAAAAGTAAGTAACTAAACAAGAGAAGAATTATGGCAATAAAGACTGTAAAAATAGAACTAGCTGAACTAGAGTAACCTGATGAGTCCAGAAAGTACAATATAAGTCGAGTGTAATCCCAATGTGAGTCTAATACAAGATGAGTCGAATGTGATTCTAATCATTGTTCTAATAAGGTGATTCGAATAAGATGGTGCGAATAATGATTCACATGATGTTCTAACAATGATTCGAATAAATTTTCTAAGTGTGTTTTAAAATACTGAGATAAACATATAAACGGCTAAGGGTAATACAGCACACCGCACACCTGGCCAAGTGTAGGATGGTTATCGTTCAAATATCATTCACAGAGGAGTGGTTCGAATAGTAGGAATGTTCATATGTCTAATCAGTATTTCCTTGCCCGTTCTAATACAAGTGAATCCATAATTCGACACATCAATCGAATACAAGTCCAACCAGTACATGAAGATGCTAATAAGTGGTTCTAATAGTTCGCATGGAGATTCGAATCATAGAGGCAAGACGAGTAAAGTATGTGTGTCGTATACATGAATTCAGAAATAACAATACATGTTTGTAACAGAGAATCATATACAACTAACTAGAAATGAAGTACAGTAATTGACAAGTAAATGAGAGAACTATCAGAGAATGTACTCGCCTGCTACTCTGAAAAGATTAGTATAATTTCAGATGTCTGCACCGGAGTCACAATATCCTAAACAGAGTAATATGGGTTATGACATGTTTAATACAAGGAAAATGAAAGCTACAATACAAACTACATCATTTCTAGGTCAAACTAGGTCAAAGTCAAACTTGGTCAACTCTGGGTCAGTTACACTAGTCAACTAGATCAATCCTAGTCCAGTCAAGTCTCACTAGGCCTAACCAAGACTATCCTAGCAAGTACACCAATACCAGTTACACAAGTCTATGCTACCTAAACTACACAAGGGATCCCCATAGGCTATGCTAACTAGACTATAAGTCATATCACATATTAGACAATCATACATATCTATTACCATATATATATATATACATACATACATCAATTTTACGTACAAACTTGCATAGGTACATTGATATATCCATACATATTCATATATATTCACATAGGTACTTGCATACATGAATCCACTCATACATTGTATCATACACATTACATTACATTATGTGTTTTACATTACCTATATATACATGCATATTTGTTTACCTACATTGATATATACATTCATTGGTATATAGATTGCATGCATTTTACATTCAACATCATATATATTTGAGAGGTAGAGAGGCTATAGGAGTGCATTGACATGGCAAGGGGTGCATTCATTCGTTCATGAGTATATAGGTGCATATATATATATATAGGTATATATACACCTATATTCACTATATATAGAGAGGGAAAAAGAGGGGGTGATTGTGTGTGTAGATGAATAGAAAAGCAGTGCATCCTTCTCAGGTTTAATGTACACAAGTCAAGTGTAATGAGCATTAGGTTCTCAGCTTTTGGCATAATGTAGATGGGTGTGTGTAGATGTGTGTGTCTTGATAGTTGAAACAATGTGTGACAGTGTGTATGTGTACATGTTCTTAGAATTTCAGGAAAACAGTGAGGTGGCCGGAATAAGTTTGTGTGTGTGTATGTAATATAATGTGTGTCAACTTCAGTTCTTAGTGTGTATGTGTAGCATTGGCTCTCAGTCTTATGCACATGGATGTGAGAGTGGATATACAGTAATGTAGGGAGGATGTACTCTGGACTGGGTACTTAAGTGTCTAGGTAAATGGACAGGATACTCATGGGTATGTAGGAATTGAAATGTATAGTTGGCTAAGGTTGTGTGTGGGACAGTTAGTTCAATAGATAGGAAAAATATGAATGAGTGTGTGTGGCTGAACCGTGATGTGTGTAATAGGTCATAGGGAAATCAGTGTGTGTACAACTAGGAACAATGCCCCGTCAACCATGTGTGTGTGTAAGACAGTGCTCATCACTGTGTCTCAGTGAGAAGTAGCTAGGTTAGTGTATATAGGTAGACCAGGTTGTGTGTGTTTATAGATAAAACTATTCTCAGGAACAGTGGGTAGATAGGTGTTCAATCACAGGGTTCAGTGTGTGGGTGTCCTGTGTGTGTATAGGACTTATCTTAAATACATGTGTGTGATAACAAAGTGAAATGATGTTGTTCTTATGTTTTCTAATAGAGAGAGAGAGTGTGTGTGTATTAACAGGTGTGTTTACAGAATTCAGGAAAATTTCACATGGCAGTTTAGTATCCGAATGTGCCTTCAAAAACCCATATTCAGCCCAAAATGTGCGTTCCAGTAACCCAGTTATGTAAAATATGTCTTAGTCATTGTAAACATATAATACATCATGAATCTACACTAATTATCAATTCAAGAATCAGATAAACTCTGAAAATAAAAAAAAATGACAGAACACAACTTCGTAACAGGGAAAAATATAAGAAACCCTAGAATTGGGATTCGAATTAGCACCAAATAGCAAATTGATGAACAAAGAAGTGTCGTGCACATGTTAGGGTGTTGTACAGGTCATGTCGTTTCCACAAAAGTCGATACGACGTGTCCAAATGCTAAAAACCAAGTTGCAGGGGATAGCAGTGTCAGCAGCCTCGTGCATGCGTGTCGAGCCTTCATGGGCTCGACACAGAGCTCGAGGTGGGTCGAGCTCTTGTATATGGGTTCGCCCATAGAAGGGCTAGGAATCCTACACCCTGACCTGGGTCGAGCTCGTGTCGTATCCAAGTTAGAAACCAGTATCAGTAAACGGCTGTGCGTGTGTGTGTGTGTGTTTGAACTTTCAGTGCGGGTGGGATTTCTCCCAAACCCCTCGATAAAATCATCCCAAAATTTGTGTGTGTTGTGTCAGTCAATAGGCCCCCGTGTCCACCAAAAATTAGGGCCTGAGTCGCCGTGTCGTGTCCTGTGTCAACCCCGGGCTGCTGGACACTGAACCGAGCCAGTGTGCAGCGTGTCCAACACGAATTTTGATACGACAAGGACACTGATTCGTGCTCAGTCAATCATGAAATCAATATATATATATATATATATATATATTTTATATATATATATATATATATATATATATATATATATATATATATAAGACAACAAATCTCTTCAAACACTTTTCAAAAATATCAATTTTAAACCCTTTGTGGTATTTTAACAAACACATATCAATACAAACTGATACGTGTCCGATACGGACACGAAATTGACATGACTCGATACCACACCTATGCTAGCAGCTGGGGAAATTCTAGGGCTATGCACTCATGCAAAGGAATCGAAATTTAATAGTGATTGTGACGGTTTACCTATTGGTTGAGCTTTCAATAAAAAAGCTTCAAAAGGGAGAAATCTCCTTGCTAGCCAAGATCTCTAAATTGATTCAAACCTGAGATTTCTCTCCATGAACATAAAATAGGGATTGATTAGAACCTAATGCAAAAGATTTGAGCCAAAAAGGACTTAAAATAAGAAAGTTATGGATTTGAAAAGATGGCTCTTTACCTCTTTCTTCAAAGCTTAAAAAAATTAATAAAAGAGACAAGAACAAGGAAGAGATTATTTATAGGGAAGGGGGAGCCCTAGTGGCTGGTTATAAAGTAAAAATTAGGGTTAGAGTTTAGTCTAATGGGCCTAATTGTACTAGTCATGGAACCAATTTCTAAGTCTCAAGCCTATGGACCAAATCACCAATCCTCCTATTTCAAACTTGATCCTGAGTGACCTAACTTGAGTTGACTTAAGTTAGACTAGGGTCCATACCATGTTAACTTAGGTCACTGTTTGCCATGAAAATTTTTTGATTGTAAATTTTAATTACAAACAGAACAGTGTTACAATGTAGGACTTAGACGTAGTCCTAGGAGTAAACTTTTATTTATCTGGGTCTCTTGTGCTGATAGATCGAGTGGTAATACGTTGACTCCATTGACGATCTGACGACGGTTCTCAGTTTTCTGAAGGTCTGAGTTGCACTGGGTGCCGGAGCTTGCGGAGAGCAAGAAAACGTTGAGTGTCTGTATTTGCCTCTCTGTGTGTATTCGTAGGTCTGTCTCTGTATATATATGTCGGTGTGGAAGAAGGAAATAATCCCTCTATTTATATCTTGTAGGCTGGCTACTTATGCGTGCATATGTAGGATGCGTCTGTTTGTGGGGATGCCACGTGGTGATTGCTAATGGAGGCGCATGGACGATGCGCTCTGATTGAGGAGTTGAATCCTTCCTATTGCCTTTGTGGGCTGCGACCGAGCTGACACGTAGCAATGTAGAGGATCTTTCAGTTGCTGAGATCTTGGGTGATTAGCACCCCTTCATAGGCTGAATCGAGTCAAAGGACACGTGTCGTAGGTCCATGGCTCAAAGATCTCGGATTTGGTGGAGAGTGATCAGATAGGATGCGCCTGGGATTGGGCGCATGAGGAGACTTTGGCTTGTAACCTTTAGGAGTCATGAACCAGTCTGGGTTCATGGCTTTTGAGGCGCATACGACGCTTCAGTAGTGACTTGACTTCTATCTTTAGGGATCAGAGAAAAGTCCGAGGCGCACGGCTTTTGAGGCGCATGCAGAGATTTGGGTGCATAGCTGCGGAGGCGCATACGAATTATTGGGCGGCCACTTGGCATGTAACCGTCGAAGGAAAGTAATGATGATGCTGACATCCGCGATGCTGTGTCTTCTGAAAAAAGCTGTCAACTGTTCATTCCTCGAGGGACGTGCTGCCAACTCTGTCAGACTTCAGCATTTAATGTTCTTGACAGGTGATGGGCCTTTGAGTGGGCGCATTGATCTGCGTTCCACTAGGCGTATGGGAACGAATGGAAGCGCATCCTCATAAAGCGCTTGGTGCTGATGGGCGCATCTTTATGATGGGCGGTCTGACCGGCGCATCCGCTTTGCATGATACGTCTTTATTGGTCCGACTGTTACATTCTTCGAGTGCTTTAAATAGCCATTTCTTGGCCGAATTTTGAAGCGTCAAGTTCATCACCTATTTAATGCAAATTCATTGTACGGGATTCGGAGAGCCAGCCACTTGGCGTATGGGTTTGATTTGCCTGGCCTATAAATAGTGGCGTGGAGAGAGTTTGCTTCTCGTTCTCTCACTTCCTCCCGAAATGAACTTGTTTGCTCGAGGACATTCTGTTGACGAGATGCTCCCGAGGGTGAAGATGCGACGTATTGTCTTCATTGATGCACTTAAAGGTGACTCTTACATCCAAAAGTCAGAGTTGAGGGCTTCTGAGGCAGGCTGAAGGAGCCTGTTGCATCCAAATTTTGGGATGCTCGAGCCTCGTCTCCGTTATGCTGGAAGAGCCGCAGATCGAAATTGCGGTGCTCCGATCATCTTCCTTGGGCTTTGGAAGAGCTCTTCCTCCCGCTAGAGTGGGTGTTGCCCATTCTGGTTCGGTTGAAAGCTGCTCCTTTAGCCGCGGGTCGATTGCGGTGCTCTCCTCTTCCTTGGTTTGGAGAGCTCTTCCTCCAGCTAGAGGGTTGATTGTCCACCCTCGTTCTGCTAAATAAATACTTTATTAGTCGAAGCATTTGATAGTGCATATGCTGAGACTTCATGATGCGCCTGACTGAAAGGGCGGCACATAATTGAGCTGCTGAAGGGATGCACATAACTGAGCCGCTGAAGGGATGCCCATAACTGAGCCGTTGAAGGGATGCCCATAACTGAGATGCTGAAGGGATGCACCTGGCTGAGATGCTGAAGTGATACGCCAAACTGAGACGCCGAAGAGATATGCCTGTTTGAGAACGTATGGCGAGATGTGTCCGTTTGAGAGCGCATGGTGGTTGCTGCGCCTGGCTGTAGACTTAGGGTCTTTTCTTTTTGTATAAGTTCTCCTTTATACATCCTTTTTTAGACATGTAATAGACTTTTATATAAAAATCTTCTTTCAATGTCTATGCTTTTGCTATTTGCTGTGCCAAGTACTTCATCCGAGCTTCCTGGCGCATGTAATATTTGGCAGATAGGATTTCTGGTCCTGAAATTCTATGCTTCTACAAGACCCCCTTCAAAGTTTTCAAAAATTTTGTTAAGTTTTGGAATACTTTGAATAAGAAGCATGGTGGTCAGGGCGCATGACTGTTCGGGCGCATGGATACTCCGCGCATCAGTGATGGGGTGCATGCTCCTCTCAGTTAATGCAAACGATATCGCTTCGATAACTAAGAAGATTAATGATAATCTTTTTGGATTTATTTGCAGTTATCTCCTCACAGAACCTGAGGCGGCGGCTGAGGTCATACTTCATCGGTTCACGCGTGCGACTAAGCCTATAAATAGGCATCTGATGGAGATAGAGAGTTCTTCCTCTCTTTGCTTTCTCTTTTAGAGTTCTTCTTTTGAAAAAACCCTAACTTTCTTCTTTTACGAAATGGCTCCCAAGACTTCTCGTGGCGGTGCTGGCAAGAAAAAGGAGCCTGTGGAGTTCGTCGAGAAGGACGCTCCTGTCACCATTGTGACTCCGGCCGACGTTCGGCCTGCGGTGACGGGTGGGCGTCATCTTTCAACTTTTTTTAGACGAGTTTGGAGCTCATGGCTGAGTTGCATCATGTTGTTGTGCCCTAACTCTTTGTCGCCGACGCGCATGGACTTCTGTCCTGATGATGTGCCGAGGCTATTTCGCCGACGCGTATCGGTTTAGGCCCTGATTATGCACCAAGGTTTTACTGCTAACGCGTATGGGTTTACACCCTGATGATGCGCCGAAGCTTCACTGCTAATGCGCATGGGTTTACACCCTGATGATGCGTCGAAGCTTCACTGCTGACGCGCATGGGTTTAGACCCTGATGATGCACCATGCTGTTTGACACACTTTGTCTTCTTAAAGCTTCTTGCCTAACTTTTGTTTTTGTTGTGTCAGTGTCGATGACTATCCCTTTGCTGAATGAAGTCCTTCTGGATGCTTCTCTTTGTCAAATGGGAGTTGATTTCGACGAGGAGGTTATTAACCCCGCGAAGGCTGCTATCCTACTGAATCAAACTTTCGAGAGAATGCTGTAAATCCGAAACCAGTCGCTTATTTTTCTCCAGAGTATGATGGAGAGCGGCAAAATGGAATCTGCTGAGTCCGAGGATGTGACCTTCTTGAAACATGCCTTTTTGTTTGGTGACCGACTGAACTCCACCGAGGCGAAGATACTGAAGATCAAAGAAGACTGGTTCTTCTCTGCGAAGGGCATGGTTCTGTACATGCGACAACTTGAACGCCAATTGCCGCTGACAGCCTTCTACCGTTTAGCTTCCAAGAGAAGGATGTCATGGGAACTTACTCCTTCTCAAGGAGGGGTAGTGGGGGGTACTCTTTCGATTGATGTTACTTCGAATCAAAGGGATACCTTGGCCGCCTTGCGATCCGGTCCCTCGTTCAGTTGCCGAACTTTGCGTCCTGGGAGCCTTTATAGTGAGGTCCCTAATGACACCTTTGCCTTTAGTGCTTCGACCTTTGCAAATCGGATGCTAATATCGAAGGTTATGTATCCGAAAGGTGGCTTTAGGGTTGAAGGTTGGTGTCACCACGTGTTGAAGTAGGACGAGTTGACCCTTTGGGTGTTATCGAAGTTCAAGGTTGAGCTTAAAGAGATTGGGCTAACGGCCGCTATCTGTGCCATACAGGCCGGCGTGGATCTCAATAAGCATATGTTTCTTGCGCTCTTGGAAACGTTCAATACCCAGACTGGCACTTTCTTTACTCCAGTAGGGGAGTTGGGATTGGCTCTCCATGAGATATACGAGGTGTCCAAGCTTTCCTGGGGCTCGGAATCGTACGAAGAATATTTTCCGTCAAACAAAGAGATCTTCGTTCTGGAAAAGAAGGATCCGGAGATGATGGCTGTTTTCAAAGAGGTGGCGAGCCATCATTATCTGATGCAACGGAAGGACAAAGGCAAGACTCAGCCTCATGTAACTGCTTGGAGGGATTACGTCTTCAAGCAAGATTTGGCGGACTCCTCGAAGATCCGGTTTACGACTCCATAGGGGCTGAAACCCGCGGAAGTAACTTCCGAAATGAGCCGACTAGACGGGAAGGCCCCCCGTTCAAATGAGAGTGGCGAAGACGTGTACAGCTGTTTCTGGCATTGTGTGCACCGGATGTCATCCAAGGCAGTATTGACTGCATACTTGATGATATAGCTCCGGGATTGTGTGTTCTCGGGCGGATCTGGCTCTGTGGAGAGGGTAACCCGGAACCACATTTTGCTAGCGGTGAAATTGGTTTTTGGTCGCCCTTTGGCTCTCCTTCTCGCGATGGTGTGTAACCTGTTGCAAGGTTTGAGGACTTTGCTGATGATGTGATCCATGGGAGAGGTAGGAATGACAACTTTCCCCGGGCTGAGCTACCAATCCATTATCTGATGGGATGGTTGATTTTGTATCACCTGAACGTGATGAGACCAGGTCCTGAAGAGGATCACGTTAAAAGTGACGCCTTTATCCGCCGCTTCTACAAGAGGAAGTGGCTGCACCCCAGCGTCCCCGTCTGTAGGAGAGTCTTGTCTTATCTTCAGGGGTGGCAGATCGTCAAGGTCAGTCCCATCTTCAAAGATTTCGAGGCTGACCAAGATTTGGAAGACTCTGGTGAGGATGCGATCACTCTGCCAAAATAGGGATTTCGTTGGTTGCAGAGTATTCGGCCTTCCCACTTGGTCTACCGCAACCAAAATAAGTGTTATCTGGAGCCATATCTGCCAAGCTGGTTTGATCGCTAGTTTGGTTACACCCAGCTAATGATACGGAACCCCGGTAACAGTCTGAGGTTTGCTGGGAGTTTACCGGATGGAGCTCGGGGTTGGCAATATTACAATGCCGGGTGCACTGGGGTTCGTTTCAATACACCAGTTCGTAACCCTCGGCCACAGATCTTGTATTCGGCCGTTAAGCTGTATTGCGCCATGAATACTATGCCTCCTGATTATGATAGGGAGACCAGTTTTATTATTGGAACCCAGCTAGAGGCTACGAAGAACATGTTGGTGGCGGCTACGAAGAACAAGTTGGTGGCGGCTCAATCATATCGGGCTGCTGCTGCAGCATCAACGAGAGGTATTCGGAAAGATCCCCGCGCTGGAAAGAGACGGACTGACGCAGAAGCCGGTTCGTCTGTACCAAAAAGGCCAAGAAAAATGACGACTCTAAAGGCTACGGAATTGCCGCCTGTAATGCCGATGGAATCAGTTCCTGCTAAAGTAAAGACATTTTCCATAATCTGGCTCCTTCTGTCATTTTTTTTGACATATGCTTTCCTTTTGTAGGAACCGTTGAAGAAGAAGACCCGGGTTTTGAAACCGGGCGTCAGTAAACCAAAGGAGGTGGCAAGCTCTTCTGATGAGCGCATTCCTCCGATTGTAATGTCTCCCGTAGAGAAGAATCCAGACAATGTCGTTCCTGTAGAGGTTTCAGTATCTCCGGATTATGTCGAGAGGGAAGCTGAGGATGCAGCAGCTTCCGAGATGGTGAAAGCCGCCGTGGGGGCCTTGGACATTAAGGGTCCAGCCGATACGGGACTTCTAGATGATGAAGTGGGGTGGAGTTCGTCGTCTTCGGATAACGTTCCTCCAGAGATGAGTGGGCCTGTTGCGGGAGCAACAGACATGATTGAAACAGAGGAGAGGGTTGATTTCCCTCCTTGTCATGATGAGGGGAGGTCGGCTGCAGCGTTGTCGAGCCCTACCCCAGACTCAGCAGCGGAGGCTGAGGTAGCTGCCGACCGGGAGGTGGCGACAGATTCTATCCCCGCGGAGGGATTTGATGATGAAAATGAGGCTCGTTATCGTGTCCCATAACCAGAATACTGGAGAGCGGGGGAATGACTCAGCCAGCTACGTATTACGGGTAGATGAATACCGTATAATACGATCAATGCTGTCTAACCAGACGAGGGGGTGCATACTACATAAAAGTCTCACTATGGTCACTTCACATCTATTGTCTCAATCATTCAAAGAAGAAGCAAAAATAGAGAACAAGTAAGATAAAGCAGTAAGGCATCCCAAATGCTTAGTCAAAATGTTCTTGAGATCTGGCTTTACAAAACATAGCCAGATGGTATAGTCAGTATATACACAATTGTTATCAGCTGCAGTCTGACTTAATTACAATTATGTAAAAGTAAGTGCAAGACAATCCGACTAACATGTCGGTGCCAAACGGCTAAGTATGAAGTAAATAACAAAATGAGCGGTGAAGTAAGGAACCCACTCGAGTCCTCCTGCGATCATTCCCCTAGTATTGACCATCTTGGAGGTAGAAGTAAGCTGGATCCTCGAGGACTGGCTCTAAATCTGGCCATGCAAAACCAGAAAGGTTAGACCTCTAATAGCAAGTACCACAAGGAAGCACGATATGAAGGATTAAACCAGTAAGTAAGAGAATATAATAATAGATCTCTGCTTTCCACTAGGATTCACATAACATCACGACACTTCGAACCAACCTCCCAACCAAACAAGGACATAAGTTGGCCCGTCATGTCCTGACATTCTGATCATCTCAGTTAGGCAACAGAGTAGGTACAGTACACAAACAAATCATCTTGAACGGCCAATCAACTCTTACGGCTTGCTATTGTGAATCCCAAGTTATCCTGGAATTATGCAAATAGGGATTCCTCAGTTCTTACTATGTGCGAGCAAGGCTAGTCTATCCAGTCAATCAATTGCGCCAATCATGTAATTAGATGAGTCCCAGCGGGACGCCCACCGTTAATATATCATGTACAATAATATAAGCAGATATCGTTCTCCGTCCGTGTGACAGATTTACAGTATCTGTAGGAACCAGCCGACCTGTCGGGCAATACTAGTCCCAAGAGGGTTGCCATGTAAGAACTCGGGAATCTATTCTCTCCATGCCATCATTATTTTATTTAACTTAATAGTCTCTACGTTGAGTGAAGTCCCATGCCGTGGATCATGGTCATTCAAATGAGTACTTTCGTACCAAGTACGATATGCCCGACTCTACAACAATACCCGTGCGGCTAGGTTGTAGGTCTTACATAGCGTAATGCAATAATCAAATCTAACCACGGAGTAATCATACCTTGACCATAAAGTACACATGCTATTTTTGTAAGATAAATAAATAGCTAAATAAATAAATAAATAATTTGAAGCCTGTATGTGCCTGTATGCCAATATTCGGGATCGGCTAATCGAGTACAATAGTTCATTTCATGAATGTGTCTCATTCATTCAATTCAATAAGACGACTAGCCAGTCTCTTAGTTCCAACTAGGAACGCATGATCAATTTTAGTCAAGATAACCATTATTATCAATGGTAACAAGGCATGAAAGTCAATTAGTATTAAATGGGGTCGAGTCTATAACTCCTCAGAGTTAAGCTCCAGCCTTACTGGGTATCCATGGATCAATCAGGACACAAGGCGCATTCCATACAACAATCTGCATTAACAATATTAACATATCATGATTTTATCAAGTTCATGCCAAAAGGCGTAAGGATATAATAGAAGAATTATCATGCCATCATTAAATGAATAAGTTATAGAATAAATAGAAACACCTAGGTTAGAAAGTCACGCCAACAAGTCTATGCTAAGGCCAACAAGTCACGCCAACAAGTCTAGGCTAAGGCCAACAAGTCACGCCAAGTCTAGCAGGTTGGAGTGAGCGTGTAAACAGTGTGAACGTGAAAAGTGGTTCACGTTGGCACGCACAGCGTGAGCATGAAGGGAAATTCATGCACTCATAAGTGAGCGTGAAAAGTGATAAAAAATTCACGCACGCACGCAAGGACGTGAGCGTGACTAAAAATTCACGCTAACTCGTAAGGACGTGAGCGTAACTAAAATTCACGCTGACACGTACAGACGTGTGCGTGACTAAAAATTCACGCTGACACGTACAGACGTGTGCGTGACTAAAAATTTACGCTGACACGTACAGACGTGTGCGTGACTAAAAATCTACGCACGCATGCAAAGACGTGTGCGTGACTAAAAATTCACGCTGACACGTAAGAACGTGAGCGTGACTCAAAATTTACGCTGACACGTACAGACGTGTGCGTGACTAAAAATTCACGCACGCACGCAAGGACGTGTGCGTGACTAAAAATTCACGCTGACACGTAAGAACGTGAGCGTGACTCAAAATTCACGCTGACACGTACAGACGTGTGCGTGACTAAAAATTCACACACGCACGCAAGGACGTGTGCGTGACTAAAAATTCACGGTGACACGTAAGAACGTGAGCGTGACTCAAAATTCACGCTAACACGTAAGAACGTGAGCGTGACTCAAAATCCACGCCAATACGTAAAGACGTGTGCGTGACTAAAAACTCACGCTAAGTTGGGAGATCAAAACCCATGGTCAACCGAAACACAACCACTTAGATCTGGAAGAAACAAGCCAACGAAATCAAAAATACTAAGTACTAAACTCTCTCAGGATCGAGAGAGGAAGAATAATGAACCATAAAAATGGTTCTCCAAGTGGAAGCAAGAAGCAAGATGTACTTGCCTGCTGTTGGGTTGGTGGAGAGAGTGATGAGGAAGAAGAAGAAGTAATGGTGAAGAATGAGAGTTATGAGGAGAGAGAAGGAGGTGGGGGCTTAAATAGAAAGGGTGGTGGTAGGTGGGGGTTTGTGGTGGTTCGGTTCATGTGAACCACCATGAACCCGAGAAAAACCCTCCATAGGCCGAACCTAAAAGCAAGACTAAAAGCAGAGAATAACAGCAGAAAATAAAATGCAGGAATAAAATTACAGGAATTAATTAACATAAAATTAAAGGAATTTAAATACAGGATAATACATGATAAATACTAAATAAATATATATGAGTTGTACATGTATAAAAATACGTATTCTGGGAACGGAGAGTGACACTCGTCCACCGATCCTGACTCCAAGGGAGCCGAGTCAGGAAACAAGTGCTAATCTCGCTGATCTGCCGGAGGAGGAATGTCCCATATGGCCTGCTGATAGTGTGTTGGGGACGGATGAGGTAGCCCCTGACGCCGGTGGTCCCTTCAAGCTTGAGAAGGGTAAGGGTTTGCTGGAACCCTCTGTTGCTCCTTCTACTTGGGGTACGATATCGACGTCTCTCTCGGCTCCTTATGTTCTTTTGGCTCCTCGGGCTAGTAGCAAAATTCAAGCCCCTGTTGAGGAAGGGTCCGTTGATGTCGAGGTTTCAGCCTCGCAGATTGAAGCCGACGGGCCTTCTTCCGGTCCACCGTCTAGAGCAGCTCCTACAACTCCTGCTATGATGTCGCAAGTGTTGGCGGATGCAGATGAGTATGTAAAGTTTATTATTGAGGCGGTGTATAAGATGCTGCAAGGGGCGTATCGGCAGTGATAGATGCCAATGGGAGTTTCGCGATGGCAAAAACCCTGGCACTCCCTCACATTAGTCCGATACGTTTCCACCAGGGCCATGATCATATGGCCGAGATTCTGGAGGCCTCGGCGGCCGAGTTGGACCAGTTGCTTTCCAAGTTTCAGTGTATCCAGCAAAATATTCTCTCTGTCCTGATAGACGCAGAAAAAGA
Source organism: Iris pallida (assembly GCA_029216955.1). Lineage (NCBI taxonomy): Eukaryota > Viridiplantae > Streptophyta > Magnoliopsida > Asparagales > Iridaceae > Iris > Iris pallida. Next base: position 10,960,675 of record JANAVB010010799.1, read on the forward strand.
GAAGTTGATCACTGAGACTGAGTTCTCTTATCAGGCTACCGTGGGTGTCTGGAAACGCGAGGTGGCTGAAACTGAGGCTGCGGTGGAGAGGCTATCTCAGTCCATGCAGGAGAATATGGAGTTGCGAGCTGTGTTGGACGCTAGTATAGCAGAGGTTAATGCCAAGATTCGCCTCCTTGAAGACCAGCGGGCCCAACTCTTGTTAGATGCTGAGCGAGTCCAAGCTGAACATGTAGCATCTAAGGAGAAGGAAGCAGCTTTCACCCGCCAGGCTCTTTTCCTGGCTCAGTAGCGGCAACAGTTGGACGAGAAGCATGAGGATGACACTTTTTCTGAGGCCATAGAAATGATGCGTCAAGAAGCCGAACGCCGAGTCCTGGCGATCGCAGAGACTCGGGCGGCAGACTTGAAGCGTCAGATCGAAGAGCTTTCAGCCAATCCCGGTGATGCTTAGGGATTGTAGCCTCTCCTTTTTTTGTTATTTTGTGTAATTTGCAACTCTTGCTGGGGATGTATTTCTTTACTTTTAAATAAAGAATGAAGAGTTTTGTGGTATGTTCATTTTTGCTGTCATGAACTTGATTATTTGTGTGGACCTATTATCTTTTGTGCACCTTGGTTGTTAGGTACAGATAATAAGTTTGAGATAACCTGACATATTTGCTCAGAGGTGATGTGGACGTGGTAATTATGGGGTTCAAATGATGGAATCTTCCTACTCAGAGGTGTTATGGACGTGGTAGGAGTGACTCAGGAGGGATACGCGAAACTACTCAGAGGTAATATAGACGTGGAAGTTCTGCGATCAATGTACGACAATGCATGGGTTGTCTGTACGGAATGTTTACTCAGAGGTAATGTGGACGTGGTAAACATGATGGATAGCGTAGTCTTACGGAGCATAAGATTTTGCTTTGTAGGGCGTAGGAGAACAACTCAGAGGTAATGTGGACGTGGTTGTCCTTCTACTGGAGGATAGAACGCCACAGAACAACTGGGTTTCGGAAGCGTAAGATTTTGTGGAAGAAAATTGTACGTGAGCCCCGATGATTGGGTCCACAAACTCCCTTGTTGGGTGAAGATAGAAGTACATGTCTGAAGGATGTCAAAAGTAGTACTTTTTTAGGAACTTACCGTTGATGGGCATCATAAACAAGTCCCCATTGGGTTTGGCGAGGCGGTAAGCACCATCTGAGTATACCGTCTCTATGATGAAAGGCCCCTCCTACTTGGGCTCGAACTTTCCTGGTGTCTTGTGAGTCAACACCATCGGCCTCCTGACTGCCAGAACCAGGTTGCCTACTTGGAAAGTCCTCTGCTTGACCTTCTTATTGAAAGCCTATGATATACGGGCTTGATAGAGTTCGATGCGCTGTTGAGCTAGAAGACGTTTTTCGTCAAGTGCCTCCAATTCCCGCAGACGGCGACGTTGATTGTCTTCCTCTGTTAGTTGATTTGTGATCGCTACACGAAGTAAGGGTATCTGGATCTCGAGAGGCAGTACCGCTTCGCTCCCGTAGACCAGAGAGAATGGTGTATTGCCCATCGGGGTCCGTACCGTAGTGCGGTAGGCCCAAAGGCATTCGCCAAACTTTTCGTCCCAGTCGCGTTTGTTGGATGACACGACCTTTTTAGTAGCCTGACGATAGTCTTGTTAAATGCCTCGGCCAATCCGTTTGCTGCCAGAATGTAGGCGGTTGATGCCACGTTTTGAATACGATTCTTGTCACAGAATCTGCTGAAAACATGGTTGATGAACTGAGGACCGTTATCGTCGATAATCCTCCGAGGCACCCCGAAATGGTAGATGACATGGTGCTTGATGAAGCTGACCACCCTGGAGCTCTTCACTTCCGCCAGTGGAACTATTTCTGCCCATTTGGAGAAGTAGTCGGTGATGGCTAGGATGAAGCGATGTCCCCTTGATGAAGGAGGGGTGATCGGTCCTACAATATCCATGCCCCAGGCTTCAAAGGGCCAGGAGGCGACCGTAGGATGTAGTAGTTCTGACGGTGTATGGATGAAGTCAGCGTGAAGCGGACACGCATGGCACTTTTTGGCATAGTCGACAGCGTCGGCTGCCATGGTTGGCCAGTAGTAGCCCATGCGTCGCAGTCGATCCTGTAACTTAGGGCCAGGTTGATGGGCCCTGCAGGTTCTATCATGAGCTTCTCGAAGGGCTTCGGCTGCTTTTTTGTTGGATAAACATCGAAGGAGAAGTCCATCGTAGGAGCGTCGGTACAGCATTTTAGTAGCTGCATCGTAATAGAATCGAAGGGAATGCCTCCTGACCGAGACGGCTTCTTTCGGGTCCTCTGGAAGAATTTCGTAGACAGCGAAGTCGATGAGCGGGAACCTCCAGTCTCGAATATTAACACTAGCACTTGTTGACATGGCATGGCCATTTGTGAGCATAGGTTGTTTTTAGGATAGACCAAGTCTCGACCAACTATCGTGATGTAGTGTTGAATCCCGAGGGGTGCTGCCAATGAGGCTGCGAGGCCAGCCAGAGCGTCAGCCTCCAGATTTTGTAAACGAGGTACATGTTCGATGAAGAACTTGGTGAAGGTTGAAATGATGTTCAATACAACTTCATGGTAAGGAATCAGATCTTCATGGCGAACTTCATATTGCCCTCTGATCTGGTTAACGACGAGTTTTGAGTCGTCGTAGGCTTCCAGATGATTCACCCCCAGCTGTTGCGCCAGCTGGAGTCCCGTGATGAGCACGTTGTACTCGGCAACATTTTTGGAGCACGGCCTCGAAAGGGAGTAAGCATGCTGGATGACCAGCTGATCGGGGGAGACTAAGACTGCCACCACTCCGGCGATGATTTGACCTTTGGGGCATGTTCTTGAAGCGTCATCGAAAAATATTCGCTAGACGGAGCTTTCTTCGGTGACGTTTGATTCTTGGACCTCATTCGGGATGTCTTCATAGAGTCTGGAAGACTCTGGGATGGGGTGTGCAGCTAAAAAATCGGCCAGAGTTTGACCCTTGACGGCTTTTTGTGGGACGAACACCATATTGTACGGCGTCAACAGGATTGCCCATGTAGCTAGCCTGGAGTTCAATGATCCTGGCTTCGTCATGAGAACCCTGAGTGGATTGACTTGGAAGATGACATGAATTGTCTGTCCCGAGACATAATGGCGAGTCTTCTGGATGGCAAATACCAAAGCCAAATACTTTTTTTCAACGGGGTTGTACCGGTGTTCAGCCCCGATCAGTGTTCTACTGAGGTAGTAGATAGCTTGCTCATAGCCTGCATCGCTGTTCTGAGCCAGCAGAGCGTCGAGAGAATGATCCATGGCACGGACGTAGAGGAGAAATGGTTTGCCGGCGACGGGTGCCACCAGGACTGGCGGGCTCGTCAAGTAAGCCTTGATATCGTCGAAAGCTTTTTGGTATTCCTCTGTCTAGACGTAAGAGACTCCCTCTTCATGAGCTGGGTGAAGGGTTTACATTTTCCGGATAGGTTTGCTATAAACCTCCGGATGTATGCCAGACGCCCCTGCAGGCCTTGAAGTTCTCGGAGGTTCTTCGGAGGGTCTATGTCAAGGATGGCTTTGGTCTTCTCGGGATCGACATGAATGTCTTTCGCCGTGATAATGAAGCCCAAGAACTTTTTGCTAGAAACCCCTAAGAAGGATTTAGCGGGGTTCATCTTGAATTGATGCGCTCGCATGAGATTGAAGACTGTCTTAAGGTCTTGTAGGTGATCTCCTTTGAGACGGCTCTTGACTGCGATGTCATCAACATAGCATTCGACTGTCTTGAGAAGATGCTGACAGAAGGTGGTGCTCATAGCTCGTTGGTATGTCATACCAGCGTTCTTCAAGCCGCTGGGCTTCCTAAATAACGTGTGTTTTGCGTCATCGGGGAACATCTTGATCTGGTTGTAGCCCGAATACCCGTCTATGAAAGACATGCGTTCGAAGCCACATGTATTGTCGATCATCACGTCGGTGATTGGAAGCAAGAATTCGTCCTTCGGGCAAGTAGTATTAAGATCCCTGAAGTCGATACAGACTCGTATCTTTCCATTCTTCTTGGTGACTGGGACGACGTTGGCCACCCAATCTGGGTGTTGTTCTTCACGAATAAATCTGCTGGTCAGGAGTTGGTCTACTTTCTGATTGATAGCGCTCATGATGTCATGACGAAAACGTCGATGTTGTTGTTTTATAGGCTTGGCATCAGGTAAGATGTTAAGCCTATGCATCGCGATCTGGGGATCAAGTTCCGGCATATTTTCGTAGCTCCAGGCGAAGACATCGATATATTCTTTAGCCAGTTGGATTAAAGATTCCTGGTCTTCTCCTTTTAGACTTTTGCTGATGAAGATGGGTTTGGAAGAAGATCCATCCCCAAGGTCGATCTGCTCGACTTCGTCTTCGGTAGGGGGTTCGCGTAATTCAAAACGAGACTCCCACTATTCTTCTAGGCGTTGAGCCCAGGGTTCTTCCTCGAAGAATTTTGGCATTTGGTCTTCGCCTTCATCTTCTTGAGATTGTGCAGATGTCATGTTGGCTGATAGCTGTCAACCCCTTGACCAATTTTTATCCCCGCATATTATTCTTTTTGTTTTATTTTACCATTTAATTGTCACACAAATTTGTTAAGTGCTATATTGGTTTTATTTATATACTAATAAATGGACCAGATGGATAATATAGGACATTTCAGGGACCAAAATGATTAAAGTTGAGATTTGAATCTCAACTGTCATTTAAACACTTCTCTCAAACCGAGCCCTAAGTTTTAAACTTCCAGATAACTCATAAGCAGGATTCAAATTCAGATTTCCCAATCCTACTAGTATTCGAACACATCTATAACCCTATATATATATATATATATATATATATATATATATATATATGAGTTAGAATAGCCGACTCCTTCTCCAGAGGGAACCCAATTTCTGCCGCAAACTTCTTCCTTCTCAATAAAACCAGGGAGGGAATCTAAGGAGTTCCAGTCGATCGAGAAGCAGTCCCAAATTCGACATCGACACCTAGAGGTAATCTTATTCTATTGTAACTTTAATTCTGTCAATAATAAAAACTAGGATCGAATTGATAGGTGTTCGATAAAAATCCTAGGAGAAGTTTATATGGGAGGACTGGTGTGGGGTGTCAGATTGACACACATACTGTCCTTGATATGACAGTAATAGGAGTTAGAAACTGTTATAGCAGGGGTGCAGGGGATAACTGGCTTTAGTACCAATACCATAATCAAGGGAAACATGTGTATATATATTGAGAATTAACATGTGTATCAAGAACCACCAAGAGGAGTAGTATAGGTATGAAGCAGTCTCGAAATTAAGAAGGGTCAGTACCCTGTACACAGGAGCCATAGGTGTTGTTCTATTATGTGCACAGCAATGTTACATCCATAACTCTATTATATGCAAGAGTTGATTTCAATATAAATCGACTTCCTTTTAGATGGACCCTCCTTGAACCCAATGGAGTTCGGCATGGGAACATCTCTGTGAATACCAGATGGATGGTATTGCTACGACAAGCAGGGGACTGCCCAATAAGGCCAGGTAAGGACCACAGGCATAGTTGGCCCTGGCCACCATAGACCATGCTTTCAGGCATGTACCTTGCACCTAGGCATGACAGGTTAAGAACAAGTCTTTGTAAATATGGATCCTAGACACCCTATAGTAGATGGGCTAGGAAGTGATAGACATTGCCCATTATGTACAGCCTAGTTGCATACTGATATGAGTTTACATAAATTCTGATTTGCAGCCATCCAAAGTGATCAGGAGGTCACCTGAGACGAGTCCTTGGTATGAGAGATACAGCCATTGGTTAGTACAAGTTAAACCTATAGGTATGATAAGATTGCAAGGGAACCCATGAACGTCCACTATTCAGTAGGATACTGAGATATCCCTTAATCTCTTTTCAGAGAGTTCATTATGATCAGTTTTTCCCCAAATAGACTAGAGTAGCAGGGGAAAACATGTAGTTTCCTATGTAGGACACCACATTGAGTATAGGGTGGAACCATAGATTACCAAACCACATGGGGGTTCCTGGTATGACATCCCTTAGAGGTTTTCTATGTAGGCACAGCCTATTCCCTGTTATGTGGTAAGTCAAATCAGTCAGTAGACTGAGATTTCATATCTAGGTTTAAGAGTAGATCAAGAACTTGAGTAAATAAAAGGCAGGGCTTAGCTCACTGGTTGTATAGTATTGGATTGGTCAAATGTAAATGAGGGTAGGCAGAAGTATAGGTTTCAGGAAAGGGAAGACAATAAGCTGCCTAAGTAGCCCTGCTTTTTGATCTAGTATGTGACAACCCCAAGAGAGAAATGTCCCTGTATGGGCAACAGGACAGTCAGGTTTTGGAACCCATAGCTGACTGGTACATAGGTTCAATAGGAATCAATGCACCTAGTCTGAACCTGAATAAGTATCCCCTTACACCCACATAACCAGTATACCTAACCTGGTATCAGAAAGAAACCAAGTGGACCTGCTGATACAAGAAGGATAATGTGTAACAATGAGAGCTTCCTATTTAGAAAAAGCCCTGGTAAATAGCAAGTACCAGCTGGGTTAGCCTTGTGCCCTACATCTCATAACATTACTAGGAATATCCTGTGGAAATTGATATCAGAAGCAATTATAGGGGTAGGTAGTAAGTCCAGTTTAATTGGATAAGTGATAAAAGGAGTACAGGGACTGTTTTCAATAGGAAACTGTAAACTGGGGGCATGTGCAGGAGTATCGATTGGGGACTGTCTTGGTGAGCTAGAAAACAGTGGGCCTTTCTCACATCCTTGCTATCATACAGTAATTCCCCAGGATAATTGCTTATCCTTAGAATTAGCTCCATATCCTTAACTTCAATAGCAGTAGATAAATAGGGGGACGATACACATGTGTGGCAGCAGAAAACAGGGGTTTATTTGGGTTGTCTAGGACTACTACCATTGAAACCACATGACAGGTACCCTAGGATACCTGTTTGTGTTAATAGGAACAAAAAGATATAGTCTTCAAACCCAAGTATATGGAATAAACCTAGTAACAATAGATAGGGTAAACGTGGTTTGGGATTACTCATTAATTGTTATAACTTTATACAACAGGATACTTGGATCTCGATACGGACATCCGACCCGTGCCAGCAGCTCAGGACCTAAGGCAAGTATACCTTGCCTTCCTCTACAGTTTTACTTACATGCAGTTCTTTTTCATTTTACTGTCTTGAATCATATATGGACATGTGCTTTCGTGTTATTTTCTGTGTAGTTGTTTTATTGTTTATAGCCATGTTCATGTTTTGGCCTTGTGTTTCACATTTAGAGTTCTCGTCAGTTCCTTGCTTGAGTCGTGTCATAGAACGGTTGCGTGTAGTGAACTGCCATAGCCTTGATTTTTGTTGTACACAACCAGAGAGTCCACACATGGGACAAGGGTTGTTTGGTGCACCAGAGAGTCCACACTCGGGACGAGGGTGTTTGTCGTGATTATTGGTAAACCAAAGAGTCCACACACGGGACGAGGGTTGACTAATTACACCAGAGAGTCCACACACGGGACGAGGGTGTCTTGCCGTGAGCTAGCCAGAGAGTCCACACTCGGGACGAGAGTTAGTGCTTAGTTTAAACCCGTGAGTCCACACTCGGGATGAGGGTTTGGTTCTTCCATTGATCTCGTATTTTGTTCATTCGGCAGTTCATGTATGCGTAGTTGTTCTAGTATTCGTGTTTCGTATTAGTGTTCGTGGTCATTGGTCTTGTTCTTGTTCTTTTTTGTTTATTTCTTGTGCATGATAAAACTGCTAGATAGGCATATATATTATGTATCTTGCTATGTCCTCTGAAGACCTGATGATCTTCTCAGGTTAGCCGAGATTGTGTCAGGAGTAGACGAGTGGATTGTGTTAGCTTCGGACCACGGTGCTTTGTAGTTGAGGTTACTTGGTTAGCAGGTTGTACTCAGTTGGTTCATTCCTTTTATTTCTCTATTTTTTTCGTTACTGGTAGTGGATTTGTGTCCACCGGACGTGACATTGATATTCAGTTTATTTATTATTATTCAATTTTATGTCTTTTCATTGGTCTTGACTGTGACTCGATTATTTTTGTGGATGAGATATAGTTACCATGTGTTTCTAGATTGCCGTGACTTGTATTTAGATAGCGTACTACCGTCGACACTGCGGCGTAGGCTGGGCTTGGACACGCTTCGTATCCGAAAAGCGGGTGCAGGTTATGACAAGTTTTTTTGTGGCCCATGCAGGTCTACGTTAATCACTTCGGTTACGTCGTTGTACCGTCGTGAGCCTGCTAATATGATTAGACACAATGGTAACAAGGAACAATTCTCTTTATTGATTTCATTTGAACAGATTACAAGCTCTCAATTCTCTCTGATACAATGTTACATTCTCTCAGAACTTTACAGATTACAATGATCCCGTTCCCATACATTACATCCTTTTATATACAAAACCAAACTCTTGCAACAGATGTCATCTCTTGGCATCTCTTCTGATTTCTGGCTCCTGAGGATGAGGCTCGGGCTATCGCTTTGGACTATCCTTCTCGATGTATAGTACACCTGCATGCAAACTGATGGTGGATCAGTATATTAGCATACTGGTGAATTATGGACAAAGAGCTACATTTGTCTGAAACGATCACTGTTCATTTAGTGAGAAAATTTTTCTTGTGATCTGATCTTGCTAGTTTTACCAAGATTCATTCCATGCATACAGAGTCAGTTTACATTCTTTTGAAAATATCTTTCAAAAGCCAATATTTGTTTTATTTCATTTCATCTCAATCATATAAGGGACTATTCAATTCGAGCACGGTGAGTATTCATTTGTGCAGTGCGCAGCGTGTTTCATGAGCATATTTATTTCTTTTGTTCGAGCAACTATTAGGGTCAATGACAAGTATGATATAATATCTTTTCTTTAGTGGAACATAGCATTTCATGGCATAGATAAATCTCTGTAAGCAATTCATGTCAAAGACTTAAGCAGTACATATGTATCACTTTTTAGTGATTCTTACCATAGCCGACCATCCATCCCTGCACAAGACAAGGATTAGCATAAACATGATAAAACTATCATTTTCCATATGATCTAAACTCTTGAGGCACATTTGATCTATTGGCGATTATTCATTGAAGTCCATCAGATAACAGAGCCGAAGCCCCCAGATAACAGAGCCGAAGCCCCCATACAATAGAGCCGAAGCCATAACAGAGCCGAAGCCCCCAGATAGTAGAGCCGAAACCCCCAGATAGTGGAGCCGAAGCCCCCAGATAGTGGAGCCGTCGCCCCCAGATAATAGATAACAGAGCCGTAGCCCCCAAATAACATATAACAGAGCCGAAGCCCCCAGATAACATACCGGCATCCATTTTCACATGGATGCCCTCTGCGTTAGACATACATTTGCAAGCAAGCAGTTGAGCAGTTCTACTTCTTATACATGAAGATTATCTAGTTTCTTGTACTAGCAAGGCAACAAGTCTTCTTATTAGCATGCAGATTAATTCCTTCTTTAGTATACAGGTTCTCTCTTTCCTTATTCTTAGCATGGCAACATGTGAAATCTCTTACAAGCATACATACTGGTTACCATCTTGTTGTTAGCATGACAAGGTTCTCTTTATCAAGGCAACATTCATTTCTTAGCAAGGCAACATGTGAATTCTCTTAAAGCATACTCAAAGATTTACCATCTTGTTATTAACAAAAGCATTCTATCAAAAATTCAGATTCTTAAGGCGTAAGCGAATCAGCAAATGAGACTTCATCCATTCATCCAGATTAATCGTCTTCTGTTGCAGAGCCAGCAATCCGATCTTTCTGTCTATTTAGTGCCTTCGCGGAGCGGGGCACTACAGAAGACATCTATAGGTAAATTCCTATTCTCTCCACCAAATTTTGTTTTCTTTGTATGGATAGGAAGCCCTAGGTGTCCCCTAGCCGTAGGTATTAGATTTGTGTCGATTCGTGTCTGTTTGGTGTCCGTACCGAACACGTATCAATGTATATGTGCATGTGTTTGTTAAAATGCCACAAAAGATTTTTATTTGTTATTTTTGAAAAGTGTTTGAACAAATTTGTTGATTTATATGCATACATTGATTTGCAACTGGACTGAGTTGATTTTTGAGCCGTGTCCATGTCCAAACAGGACACGAACATGCTCGCAGCACCCACGGGCAGTGCCCTGCTGCTCGTGTCCTATTTCTCACTGGACACGCCACCTCTTGACACCAAAATTGGTGTGTACACTCCTTGGGTGACTGATACAAGGCCCACAAAATTTCGTAGGACCTTATGGTATGGTTTGGGAGAAATCTAAGCCACACGGATTTGACACTGTGTGCACACGCGCAGAATTGCCCACTGATACGGTGTCCGTATCGAATGTATGCGTGTCGTGGACATGTTTCAGACACTTGAGCACATTCTCCTAGTCCTGGCGAACCTCAGTGCACAAGCACGAGATACGTATCGTCTTGTGTCGAGAGCACGAAGGCTCGACACGTACGCACGAGGCCCATGTTGCATTGGTTTCAGACACAGTTCATTTTGTTGGGTTTTGACACGATTGTGTCCACTTCGTAGACACATCTAGGCTCGTGAGGACACGTGGGACGAGTACCTACCTCTGTACATATATTTTATTTATTGATTTTGAGTTTTTATTAGGAATTAGATTCGAATTTGAGGTTTTTCCCGTTTTAACTGATACAGTGTACACTGTCTGAGTTTTCTGAATTATATATATTTCCAAACAGAATTTCCTAGGATTAATTTGCAATATTATTTAACCTACACATGACTGAGTGTTAGTTGCATGATTAGGTTGATGTTAACACAAGGATTTGGGATTTCGAATTAGGATTAAACTGTTATTGAGGACTGTCACCTTGTTCTCAGAATACTGTTTTGAAATTCCTGAATTCAAATTGAAATTTCAACTATTTTTAATGTTTTAATTGCCAAGATTAGTTCATACCTGTGTATTAGTTACTATAGTATTCGTTACATGATTGGGTGAGGATAACAGAGAATCGAGTTTTCAAAATTGGGTTTGAATAAGATTTACTGATATGAGATTTTCCTGAGATCTTTTTTCCACTAATTTCTTGATGAATAAACTGAAATATTTATTCACCTAGATGCAGCTGAGTTAATTTACATGCTAGGGTTCACTTGGCACAGGGATTAGCTTTCATATTGCATTAATTTTTAAATTTACATTGGTTGGAATTGAACTGTTGAATCACTGATTACATTCACACACAAAAATCAGAGACTAAGGCCACTTAACCTGAGAACTGTATCATGCATTACCCTCTCCTTGTTGCACTGTATTTAGGTGTTAGTTCAGACCCTGCATCACTATGGGTTCAGTCATACATGTTGATGTCATAGCCCAGACATCTTGCCCTACCCCTTAGTTAGACATCAGTCTATTCACTGTTATGATTCAGTCTAAACTCATATCCTCTTCTAGGTATCATTCCATATAACCACTGATACACTGTTAGGTACACAATGCAAATCTGAGAATTTCTTCTTTGTGTAAAACCTGAAACTGAACTGAGCATGCCCTGATTCCTAATGTATACACACTTTCCTACTGAAATCTGAGAATTGATAAGCTATTAGGAGTGCCCTGTCAACCTTAGAGTGTACTGTATTTTACACATACAAACACACAGGCACTATGCAAACTGTGAACCTATAAGCCTCTATCTACACCCAATGCATTGATACCTGAGAACACAGGACACTCTAACCTGTCATAAAACAGGAACACACCCAACTATCATTCAATTTTCCTGAAGGTTCAATACATGTCTAACTATCTTGTGTGATTTAGTTGTGATGTTAAATATCAGAAAAAATAACTTACATGATTGGGTTTTATGATTAGCATGGAAAATTCAGTCTTCAAATTGTATTAGGCCTTGGATTTTAATTGTTAACTGAGAAATTTTGCTTGCTATGGATATACACACTGTTAATACCTGGGTTTTAAAACTGAGATTGGCAAGTTGTTAATGAGAACTTCATTGATTCACAATGTTTATTACACACAAAAGTCTGAGAGTTCCATTGACATATACACCCACATCCCCCTTGCATGTTAACTGAACCCACACACACACATGGATCTCCCCTTTCCCTTACCTCTCTCTATGTATAAATATCAAAATATATGATATATGATGTAGCCTATATACATGTTAATTCACCCTTGTTATTTCCTTCCTTTCTCCCTATATATGAGATGCTAGTATGTAGGGCTATGCACATGAATACATGGATGTATGTGATTATGGAAACATGTATGTCATGTAGGGTAATGCATGATAAATGAGATAATGAATGCATGTATGTACATAAATATTAAGTACTATATAGTTGATGAATGCCTAATATTGTAAGCCTAATATAGAGTGCCTATATTGAATGCCTATATATACATTATATAAATAACTTGTTGTGTTGGCTTGTATAGCCTTGTGATTAGTGTGTGATTGCTAGGATAGGCTTGGTTAGGCCTAGTGAGCCTTATTAGACTTGTTGGGTTAAGTTTGACCTAGTTGACCTAGCCTTGACTAGTATAGTTGACTGGAGTTGACCAAGTGTTGACTTTAGTCTAGTTTGACCTAAACAGCATGCAGTTGCATTGTACATTCATTATATCACCCCTGTATACATCTTGACTTGTGTTTCTCTAACTAGGAGTCAGGTACCTCATCTCGGACGGTACACTTACTTCAGACATTCAGATACGAGGCGAGTACATTCTCTGATCATTTCATAACTTGCTTAGAATTATATTCCTGCTCTAGTTTACCTTATTTGATGCTGTCACGATATTATCACGGATTGGTACTATATGGATCCCTACATTGAGATGTTATCCCCCTCGGGAGCATCGGATACATCATGTCATGTGTTTCATGTATATCATGTATTCCTCTCTCTCATGTTATTCATGTTTCTCATGTGCTTCATGCTCGTTCATGCATGCTCGTATACTCTCATGTGCTCTCATGTTCGGTCATGTTTCCCATGTATCTCATGTATAACCTATACTTCATGTGCACTCATTTATGAGCCTTCATGTGAATTTCATGTGCACCCATTTATGGGCCCCATGTGAACTTCATGTGCACTCATGTATGAGCTCTCATGTATACTTCATGTGCACCCATTTATGGGCTTCATATGAAAACCATGTACGTAACATAACTTGTCTGGATCCTTGTGTATTGATTGGGGTATGGGGGGAGTATAAATAGTCATGTGAACAATTCTAAAGTAGTATAGCCATGTACGCCTCTTTAGTATAGCCATGTACAAATCAAGCCGTTTACATGTCGACTTTGTACTCTAAATTACTAGTCACTGGTAGCTCTCTACTTATAGTAGATATTTCTATTACAGTTCTTTCTCTGTTTACATTATGTACTTTTTTTCAGTTTCATGTATCGTACTCTTGTAGGTTTATATTCTCTAACCTGTTATGATCTGCGTGAGATGTATTGTACTCGCTCCCGTCCTGACTGGACCTGTTGAAAATTTTACAGAGGATGATGAGGAACCCTGCACCCCTTGCCTTGGAGCTTGCCTAGATGACACTCGCGACCTGGACCCCTGGGGAGGTTCAGGCAGCTGTTGAGGATGATACCCATTGCATATTTTAGATAGTCTAGATTGTTTTCTTTTTCATGTTTAGCTGTTGTCCTTATTTTTAGAGTTGTATATTTAGAGATGTTGAGACTAGTAGTGTAGGAGCGTAAAAAGTGCTTCAAAGAAAGAGCCATCTCATTCGTAAGTGGCCTGCTTTACGCCTAACAGAACGGGTAATTTCTTTACGCCCAAAACAAGGCTAATTGTATTACGCCTAAGCAGATTGATCACTTTACGCTTGGGTCTGCACCGGTGATTTTACGCCAAGGATTGAGCAGCCTCTTTCACACTGGAAAAAGGCTATCAAATCTCGCATTTAATGCAGACTTTGACATGAAGATATCAATGATGGCATTTACCACAGAATTTAATGGAATTTGTCTCATACAAAGACCATTGTCGTCGTTTATAGAGATCGAGCTACTTTACGCTCACTGAATGGTTTCTTTTACGCACGGAGGTTTACATGAGTCCTTACGCTCATAAAAAACAATGTGTGCGTGAAGTCTATTTGAGCCATTTTACGCTCAAGGTTATTCAATAACCACTTTACGCTGGAAACCTATGACAGAGCTAGTTTACGCTCATCCTTTTACGCCCTATTCATTCTGGCCAGTTTGGAACGTGGTGTGCCTACGTGGTCTTCATGCCACATATTTCGAAGAACGTGTGTACATGTATCCTATTCTTACTGAAATGATGGGACACGTGTCAGCATATACAGAGGATGATTCTGATCGTGGAGGGCAGTTGTTAGCGTAAAGACAGATGTTGATGCTCTTTTACGCACGAAAGCCCCAGTCTATAAATAGACTCATTTTTCTCATACAACAGACACAAACAGACAGAGAGAGACAGGAGAGAATACAGAGATCAGAGCTTCGAGATTTTGATTCTCTAGAGCATCCTTCTTCAACTTTACTTCCAGAACAAAGTGAAGCAAAGCAGGAAAGCATTCGGCCTCGCCATCAGTGCCCAAGTGCGTCGATACCTTTCTGGTGCATTAGTTCTTCCAAATTGTTCTACTTCAAGCAGTGATCTTCATCATCATCATATGGTCCAAGGAACAAAGTGATCATTTACGAATCAGACTTCCATAGCAATACTTTCCCATAATCGAATTTGTACTTCTTGTACTTTTTCTTCTTGTTTTTGTTTTCAAAAGCCAATTCCTCCAAGGCATTTTGTTAATCGAAACAAAAATGGCGACCTCCAAGGCATTTAACAGATCCGGTGTCAGAAGAACGCTGTTCACAGCGTCAAAATCACCAATGCCAGTTCTGAAAAAGCTCTTCAACCAAGCTTCTGCAAAAAACAAAGAAGAAGAAGTGTCATCAAATACGCTAACTAAAGACAGATAGCAAGCCACGATTTTATGCCAGTGCTTCAGCACGGCTTTTACACCAGTACTTCAGCAAGGCCTTACGCTCGTAAAATAGTTGTTTTCAAAAACAAGAAATTCGAAGACAGAAATTTACTTACGATCGAACTTGCCATTTGAGTCGAAAGGTTTGGCTCTAATGATGGTTGAATCTGTGCCTAATGATCGGCCATGCAAGGGAACGACGTTAAAAAGCTCCGACATCTCTTATTTGAAGAACAACATTGCAGAAAGCTATCTTCAGAAGGATGAGTACGAGAATACATGAAACATTCTCGGCTATTTATAAAGACTGAAGAAGTTATTAAGATGAGCCTATTTCGGGAGAAGATCTTATTTAAAGGATCTTGTAACCATAAGATAGACACCACGTGTTGGTTTGTTTCTCGGGAATCAACAATCACGAAAGCAGTCAACAGAAGTGCATAAACAAATGCGCGTTCATAGATGGGGTTAAAACATCAAATATTTTATTTATAAAAGATGGGAGCAGATCCCTACATATAAAAGTCGCAGTACACAGAATATTATTATTCTTTGGGTTGACAAAGGGATGCACCCAACTCACGCATATTGTGAATCCCAGAGCGACGCATCAGACGAAGGAATGCTTCCGCGTCACCCGGTCCCTCGTATGCAGTTGAAGGACCACCATCAATACGACTGAAGACCGCTGGGGTCAGCCCAAAGCACTCTAGAAGATTTTGCGCTCGCTCGTTCTCTATCTCGAGGTTAAGCCTGGCGACCGAAGCCCCCTCAACAATTGGCTCTTTCTTTGGCGCCATATCAACTATGAGGATGAACATTAAAAGTAAAGAGTTGGTCCTTATTTATACAAATTAAAATAACTCTTCACATTCCTCATCGAAAACTGCTCACTCGGGAAGATGAAGATACATTTGAAAGTTACGAAGAAGAAAATTTATTGTGACGGTTAAGTGTTGACCGACATTATTTCTTCTCTCTTGAACTTTACGCTGACTGTTGGATATCCCCGCTCTTACGCGGATGACTGTTGCATATCCCGAATTTTGCGCTCATCAAATCTCAACTTTTACGCTGCTGTTCAAAGTGTTTCAAATTTTGGAGACATTTGAAAACTTTGAAGGGGGTCTTGTAGGAGCGTAAAAAGTGCTTCAAAGAAAGAGTCATCTCATTCGTAAGTGGCTTGCTTTACGCATAATAGAACGGGTAATTTTTTTACGCCCAAGACAAGGCTAATTGTATTACACCTAAGCAGATTGACCACTTTACGCTTGGGTCTGCACCGGTGATTTTATGCTAAGGATTGAGCAGCCTCTTTCACACTGGACAAAGGCTATCAAATCTCGCATTTAATTCAGACTTTGACATGAAGATATCAATGATGGCATTTACCACAGAGTTCAATGGAATTTGTCTCATACAAAGACCATTGTTGTCGTTTATAGAGATCGAGCTACTTTACGCTCACTGAATGGTTTCTTTTACGCACGGAGGTTTACATGAGTCCTTACGCTCATAAAAAACAATATGTGCATGAAGTCTATTTGAGCCATTTTACGCTCAAGGTTATTCAATAACCACTTTACGCTGGAAACCTATGACAGAGCTAGTTTACGTTCATCCTTTTACGCCCTATTCGTTCTGGCCAGTTTGGAACGTGGTGTGCCTACGTGGTCTTCATACCACATATTTCGAAGAACGTGTGTACATGTATCATATTCTTACTGAAATGATGGGACACATGTCAGCATATACAGAGGATGATTCTGATCGTGGAGGGCAGTTGTTAGCATAAAGACAGATATTGATGCTCTTTTACGCACGAAAGCCCCAGTCTATAAATAGACTCATTTTTCTCATACGACACAGACAGACAGAGAGAGACAGAAGAGAATACAGAGATCAGAGCTTCGAGATTTTGATTCTCTAGAGTATCTTTCTTCAACTTTTCTTCCAGAATAAAGTGAAGCAAAGCAGAAAAGCATTCGGCCTCGCCATCAGTGCCCAAGTGCGTCGATACCTTTCTGGTGCATTAGTTCTTCCAAATTGTTCTATTTCAAGTAGTGATCTTCATCATCATCATATGGTCCAAGGAACAAAGTGATCATTTACAAATCAGACTTCCATAGCAATACTTTTCCAGAATCGAATTTGTACTTCTTGTACTTTTTCTTCTTGTTTTTGTTTTCAAAAGCTAATTCCTCCAAGGCATTTTGTTAATCGAAACAAGTAGTTGTTAGCTCGTTATTTCATTCTGTTATACCTCAGTTGAGGATTTCTTTATCTATTTTATCGTGCCATATTCTATCTATAGATTGTGATTGAGTTGTACCTCTGTGTTGGCCTCCTTATAGAGAGTATTTCATGTTATATTAGTTATAGTTCATGACCTAGAACAGCGTTCTACCGCCGACACTGCGGCGTAGGCTGGGTGGTGTTACGTTCTCGTACCCTCACAGTGGGTGCGGGTCGTGACACATTTTTAGTGGTGGCCCATACAGGTCGAGTTTATGTAGTGGTATTCGAACTAGAATATCACTACAGCCTGTAGTAGGATTAGGATATTTTTGAGGTACTCAATCACACTAGGAAAACTCTTAATCAGATTCCTTTATCTAAATTGTTGCTTATTGACTTTCCTTTAATATAAACTGTCCTCCTTTGAATTTTTGCTTCATTCTCAGAAATTGCTTCTTGTTTTGATCTGTCTTCATGATAGTTATGAAGACACGATCTCATCGCTTCGGTTCGGGGGATACTATCGAGAGGCTGGCCACCTCTTGTCCTGTTCATCAGGGCCTCGAGACCGCAGTTCCTGTTATGCCGACTCAGGTTGGCATTTCTGCTACATTGGAGGTGCACCTCTGTCTGTACAGAGACTTTTTTCGTCATTCTCGATTTCTCTCAGCGGCAGCGGTTCATGCAGCATCAGCAGCAGACCAGGGGAAACCAGCAGGGGCGAGCTATTGTCAGGACAGTCAAGGATGCATAGACCATTGGAGATCTTGCTGCAAGTTCCGTTCTTCTCGATTCCATTCCCACAATTGTCTTTTATAACTACATTGAAATCCGGTTTCATCTGTTCCTTGTTGATTGATTAATTTTGTCATGTTGCTCTTTTGTCATGTTTATTTTTTTTCTTCTGAGAAAATCATATGGGCTTGGTCACCTAAATCATGGGATCTAGAATCTTCGATAGTCGTGTTAGTTGGCATAGTGAGGACATGTAGTCAGATTTTGGATGTATTTCTAGGGTATGGGAATTTAAGGTTTTCGCCGTCGTATACGGCAATGCAAAAATTTTAAATACCATGAACCTAGAGGTACGTACCTTAGTCAAGGACTCTGTGATTATCGTAGCCTTGCTCACTAGCATGATGAAGACTCTGGACAACATGATTGTGGACAGACGTATATGATTAACAGATTGTATATTGAGAAGATTTTAAACATCATACCCTTCTGTTGTTATAAATAACTTAGGAGTAGGGATATTTAGTTTTGTAGAGCTATTTATATGTGGTTCTTTCATAGTATAATGATATGATGACTTATAGAGTGCCTGTACCCTGGGGATGATAGTTAGAATTGGTATTAGAGTAGTAACCCAGTGTAGGTGATTTCCATGTTATTTATAATATCAACCAGTTACGTATAGGATGTTAGTATGCCTTGCAGCCTTTATGATTATTATTATTTTTCCTTACCATTTTCTAGTGAGGCACCCATGACCAGAGCCTGCCCTTGAGTATAGTTGTAGTTTCACCTAAGACTGAGAGGTCTATATACATAGATAGATTGCAGGTGATATTGGCATATAGGATATGGGTTGGTTGGTACCTATAGATCATTGTTGTATAGGATTATTGACATGTTGTTAGCCTATATTAGTCTAGTTTCTATTTTAGTTAAGTTCTCTTTGTGTTGAGTTCAGTCATGTTGATCAACCTTATTAGGCAGTGTGCAAACCCTTCACTAGATACCCTGTCCCCTTGGTTCAGACTTGTACAAGTTGTTCACTGTACTCAAATTTATTACCCACCATGTTGCATCATAGGTTTCACTGGACCATAGTTCAGACCTCAATTATTGACTCACCAATATAACCATCAACCCCCTTACCATATTCTACATATCTGGAGAGTTAGTATCATGCATACTAGAGGTCTGCACTCACCCATTGGGACAGTTCACAGTTCTGTCCCAGTACACCTTACAGTATCTGACCCCTTCATTGGAGTGATAGGCATATGGTAGAGAGTATGTGTTATTAGACCTTGAGTAGAGTTGAGGTGATGAGGGTCAATATATATAGTTTGTATACATATGTAATGTATTTTGATTGGTACGTAGCCTGCACTCGTTTGCAGTATACTGCCTATTGCATTTCCTGTACACCAGTCTGGTTCACTCCTTCAGACCACTGTCTTGCATATAGTTAGTTCAGCCAGATAGAGAGGAGAGCCCAGGTTGATCTAGAGGCATGATTCAATCACCATGTAGGTTTCCTTTCATATTGACTATACAAATGGACCCAAATGTCCTATCTTTTAGCTCATAATTTCAGTCTCCTTAGCATCATTCCCTTTTGCATATATTGATGTTTCAGACCATTCCTCCTTAGCCTAATTCTAAGCTTTTGTTTCAGTCCCTTATAAGTTTAGTCTACTTTAACCCTTGGTTGATCAGTCATATATATATAGATGATATACTTAGGATATATGTGATGGGTTTTTGTTTTTTAGCATATATATATGTGGTATTTGGGATTGGTGTGCTCGGCTTGTAGGTACTTAGTTATGGGTAACTTGATAGGATTGGAAATTTAAGAGCTAGCCTATTATAGAGTTTCTCTTTTTGCTAAATTCTAGTTGCCAACACTTAGGTAGCTAGCATAGGTAAAATTCTAAGAAGTTGACCAGCTGATGACCAAGTACTAGGATGTTAAGAAAATTGACTAGTGTTTGAACCTTGACTAAGTTTGACCTAGAAGGGGGTGCGATCATCTTAATTTCGAGGACGAAATTTTTATAAGGTGGGTAGGATTGTAACACCCTGTTTTTCAAATGAGGATAATTTTGAATTTTTGTAATTTTAGTCTTCTAATAATGATATTTAAATCATGATATAATTTTTGGTAATTTTTAATCATTTTAAAACTATTTTAAATCATGACTTATGATTTTGGTGTTTTGATAGTGTAACCTTGGAGACTAGTTGACCTAAAGCCAAACCATGTTATTGGGATACTTATTTGTCCTTTTAGCCTAGGGGGTATTTTGTCATTTTTGGGGTTATTTGAATTTAATATAATTTATTTGAATTTATGACTCATTTTGAGTTGATTTGAATGATGGTTGAATAGGTTGACTTTGACTAGTTTTGACCTTGGTGGACTGACCAATTAGCTAACCCTAGTTATGAGTGCCTTGGTTAGGTTATGTGATCCTAGTCTAATCTAAGTTAACCCATGTTTAGTCATTAGAATTAAGATTAGCAATAGGTGACCTATTGATTAGGGGTTTTGGTTCATGACTTAAGGACATTGGAATCATGACTTACGACTTAACAAGTAGAGGCCCAAAGCCCAACCCATTAGCTAACCCTAACCCTAATTCTATGGCTGGCCACAACCACATAAGAATCCCCACCTATTTATACTCTCTTCCATTAGGTTAGCTCCCTTTAGAAAGAGTTGCAAAGTTGGAAAGAAAGGTTAGTTATAAACTTCCTAAAACCCTAGAAATTCCATTTTAGTTCCTTTTTTTCCCAAACCAATTGCATTAGGTTCTAATTAGCTTCCTCTTACTATTCATGGAGGCCAATCCCAGTTGGAGAGCAATTTGGAGTCATTGGCTAGCTAGAGGAGATCTCATTTTTGGAGTTTTTCTTTGAGGAAGACACCTATAGGTAAATTCCTATTCTCTCCACCAAATTTCGTTTTCTTTGCATGGATAGGAAGCCCTAGGTGTCCCCTAGCCGTAGGTATTGGATTTGTGTCAATTTGTGTCTGTTTGGTGTCCGTACCGGACACATGTCAATATATATGTGCATGTGTTTGTTAAAATGCCACAAAGGATTTTTATTTGTTATTTTTGAAAAGTGTTTGAACAAATTTCTTGATTTATATGCATACATTGATTTATAACTGGACTGAGTTGATTTTCGAGCCATGTCCGTGTCCAAACAGGACACGAACACGCTCGCAGCACGCACGGGCAGTGCCCTGCTGCCCGTGTCCTATTTCTCACTGGTAGGGGTGCAACTCGGGCGGGCTAAACCCGAACCCGATCGGGTAAACCCGTTAATGGGTTGGGTTAGGGTTGAAGATATTCGGGTTCGGGCTTGGGCTCGGGTTAAAATATTTGAACCCGACCAAAAATCGGGTTGGGCTTGGGTTCATGTGTTAGGTAACCCGAAGAACCCGAAACCCAACATACATATAATTTATATATATATTATTTTATACTACTTAAATAAAAAGTTTAAACTATAATTTTTTTTACCCGAACTCTTCAACTCCATGTCCTAGATCTTATTTCAGTTTTTTATATGATTGAGGCTTGATTACTATTTAATTATGCATTTAGTATTACTCTTGTTTAAAATTATTTCAAATATCATATTAGAGTCCGATAAACCCGATGGACCTGACCCAACCCGAGCCCAACCCAATCCTCCGGACTTGGTCTTGGGCTTCATATATTGAACCCGAAGTTGGGTCGGGCTTGGGCTCGGGCTAGACTTATGATCTATCAGGTTGGGCTCGGGTTGATCTCAAACCCGACCCAACCCGCCCGAGTTGTACCCCTACTCACTGGATACGCCACCTCTTGACACCAAAATTGGTGTGGACACTCCTTAGGTGACTGACACAAGGCCCACAAAATTTCATGGGACCTTATGGTATGGTTTAGGAGAAATCTAAGCCACACGAATTTGACACTGTGTGCATACGTGCAGAATTACCCACTGATACGGTGTCCGTATCGAATGTATGTGTGTCGTGGACACATTTCAGACACTTGAGCACATTCTCCTAGTCCTGGCGAACCTCAGTGCACAAGCACGAGATACATGTCGCCTTGTGTCAAGAGCACGAAGGCTCGACACGCACGCACGAGGCCCATGTTGCACTGGTTTCAGACACAGTTCATTTTGTTGGGTTTTGACACGACTGTGTCCACTTCACAGACACGTGTAGGCTCGTAAGGACATGTTGGGCGAGTACCTACCTCTGTACACCTATTTTATTTATTGATTTCGAATTTTTATAAGGAATTAGATTCGAATTTGAGGTTTTTCCCATTTTAACTGATATAGTGTATACTGTCTGAGTTTTCTGAATTATATATATTTCCAAACTAAATTTCTTAGGATTAATTTGCAATATTATTTAACCTACACATGACTGAGTGTTAGTTGCATGATTAGGTTGATGTTAACACAAGGATTTGGGATTTTGAATTAGGATTGAACTGTTATTGAGGACTGTCACCTTGTTCTCAGAATACTGTTTTCAAATTTCTGAATTCAAATTGAAATTTCAACTGTTGTTAATGTTTTAATTGCCAAGATTAGTTCATACCTGTGTATTAGTTACTGTAGTATTCGTTACATGATTGGGTGAGGATAACAGAGAATCGAGTTTTCAAAATTGGGTTTGAATGAGATTTATTGATATGAGATTTTTCTGAGATCTTTTTTCTACTGATTTCTTGATGACTAAACTGAAATATTTATTCACCTAGATGCAGTTGAGTTAACTTACATGCTAGGGTTCACTTGGCACAGGGATTAGCTTTCATATTGCATTAATTTTCGAATTTACATTAGTTGGAATTGAACTGTTGAATCACTGATTACATTCACACACAAAAATCTGAGACTAAGGCCACTTAACCTGAGAACTGTATCATGTATTACCCTCTCCTTGTTGCACTGTATTTAGGTGTTAGTTCAGACCCTGTATCTCTATGGGTTCAGTCATACATGTTGATGTCATAGCCCAGACATTTTGCCCTGCCCCTTAGTTAGACATCAGTCTTGTCACTTCCCGTTTCCAGAATGCGTATTTTTATACATGTGCAACTCATGTATATTTATTTAGTATTTATCATGTATTATCCTGTATTTAAATTTCTTTAATTTCATGTTAATTAATTATCTGCATTTTATTTCCTGCAATTTTATTCCTGCATTTTATTTTCTGCATTTTATTTCCTACTGTTATTCTCTGCTTTTAGTCTTGATTTTAGGTTCGAGTTCATGGTAGTTCTTTTTGGGTTCATGGTGGATCCGAATGAACCCGACCCACAAACCCCACCTACCACCATCCTTCCTATTTAAGCCCCCATCTCCTTCTCTCTCCTCATAACTCTCATTCTTCACCATTACTTCTTCTTCCTCCTCATCACTCTCTCCACCAACCCATCAGCAGGCAAGTGCAATCTTGCTTCTTGCTTCCACTTGGAGAACCATTTTTATGGTTCATTTCTCTTTCTCTGATGATCCTGAGAGAGTTTAGTACTTAGCATTTTTGATTTCTTTGGCTTGTTTTTGCTAGATCTAAGATGTTGTATTCTCGGCTGTTCATGGGTTTTGATCTCCCAACTTAGCGTGAGTTTTGAGTCACGCACACGTTCTTACGTGCCAGCGTGAGTTTTTAGTCACGCACACGTTCTTACGTGCCAGCGTGAGTTTTGAGTCACGCACACGTTCTTACGTGCCAGCGTGAGTTTTTAGTCACGCACACGTTCTTACGTGCCAGCGTGAGTTTTGAGTCACGCACACGTTCTTGTAGAAGCATGGAAAATATTAGAATAATGATCCATGCGGCTCGGAGTAAGAAGCTTATGCGGCTCACACAGGAGCGGCCCTATGCGGTTCAAAGAATACTCTTAATCGCATGCGGCTCGGGAGCGTATGCGGTTCAGCAAGGCATATGCGGTTCGATGGATCCTTCCCTACAGCTGGTCGTTTGGGGGTGGCCTCATTTAATGCTCTGACACGACTTGGCGACTGTGACTGCTCTGACATAAAGTGTCATAATGGCTCTGCCATAATGACACACTTTTCGGGAAAGGAAGAAGATCTCTGACCCGAACCGTCAGAAATCCTAGGTTGCCACGTGGCAACTCTCATGCGGCTTAAATGGAAAACAGCTCCATGCGGCTCACGAAGAAGTCACTCCATATGGTTAGCAGAAATCAGCCATATGCGGCCCACCGAGAGCTCAATCCTTGCGACTCAATACAATGCTAGCTCATGTGGCTCGCAAAGACTATGCATATGCGGCTAACGGAAGGTTCGTCCCCTGCGGCTCGATGAGGCATTGTCTCATGCGGCTCAGGAAGAGTATCTCTCTGCGGTTCGAGGATAGTCAATCCTATGCGGCTCTGACAGGACTCACAATTAGGACACGTGGCATGGGATCAATAAGAGATTTAACCGAATCTCAACAAATATATTTGACATCATCGTCATAATTACTGAGATCAGGGCATATTATTTATCATCAAGCTAATGGGACACATGGCGAGCAATCAGACATTAGCATAATCAATCACAAGGATTTAAAGCAGCTAGCATTAATTACTCATGAGATATGATGCTATCCGCACTAATGGCCGAGATTCACTATAATCAGGATCAAGGGTTCAGATAGAATGAAGGAGCGCCAACATTCCAAACAGATAATCATTAGCAAACCCTAATGATCACCCCCCCACTCTTATAAATAGCCAGCATCATTCCCTTGAAAAAAAAAGAGAGGAGAGAAGAGAGAGAGAGGTCGGCACCAAAAGAAATAAGAAGAGAGATATCTACACAGAGAGAGCTCCCCCTTGATAATCACAGAGAGAGAGAAGCCAGAAGAGCAATCCGAGGAGAGCAAGAAGAGCGTTTCTTCGTCAACGCCAAGCAGATCTTCCCCGAGCCAAGGCTACATACTGATCGTCCAAGGAGTAAGGCAGAGCGGCCGTCGCTTTCCCGAGCCTCTATCGTCACCCCCCAGAATCAAAAATAAACAATCGTACTTAGTCTGCTGTACCTAGGTTTTCGTCCCTAGGCTTTCTTTGTACGAGCGAGTTTGTATTGTGAGTCTAAGTTCAGTCCTCCGATAATTGTTCTGTTCTTTTACAATCAATGGCAAACACGATGACGACTCTGCTGGGGACTAACTTCTCTACGACTGAGGAGTTGGTGACGCAATCAGATGCAGCCAAACTTGGCTCCACACAAAAGAAGATGGTCGTCCGCTTCGACCAACAGGCGTTCGAAGAGATGCTCTCTGAAGGCAGCACTGGCCCGGCCCAGAAGCGCACCCGCACCACGAAGGCTCGCAAAGAATGGAGACCGAAGTCATTTGCTCCTCCTCAAGCCCTCGATGGGATGCCCTCTGTTGCTCAAGACGGCGAGAAGGATTCTCCTGCGGTCCCACTTCAGATCGTAGACAACTCCGCTGTCCCCAAGTTCGGCAGAAGAAAACATTATGATGCTGGACTTACAGGGACAAAGAGGGACTCTACGCGGACCGAACCGCAGAAGAGTATTAGCCGCAAGGAGAAAGCCCATGCGGCTACATCCGCCAACCGCATGAAGAAAACTCATGCGGCTACTTCTGTCAGCCGCATAACTTATGCGACTACAGTTCCCAACAATATGAACGAGACTCATGCGGCCAGTAAAGTCAATCGTTTGCAAAAAACCCATGCGGCCACAGATGCCAACCGCATGCGGCCAGCCTGCACGGTCGTAACCCCTAGCCGCATAAGAACTCGTCCGACGACAGGAGACAACCGCATGCAGACAGCCTGCACGGTTTCCACTCCCAGCCGCATAGCACCTGCTCCATGCTCTTCTCGATCAGTTTTCGACCGTCTCTCGTACGGTCCGAACCCTGATGACTCTCTGGATGATAAGCCAGACTCTGTGATGTTCAACTTGGACTCTTCCTATTATGCACCCACGAATGCTAGAAAGAAGAAGTCTAGGGCAGCGCGGGCTCATCAAGCCCAGACAGCTGCCCCAACCTCTGACTATCAGGGCGTCCCGCTGATTATCACACGGGCCTCTGATGGGAAGTTGTACAGAACCGCTCAAGTCCAATCCCCGGCGGCGAACGGACAGAGTGGTTCCTATGACCTGCGTGAGGCGATCCTCCACAAACGCAAGGAAAGAGAAGGGGCCTCGGCGTGCAAAGAATCCTCACATGGACGTCACTGCACCCAGATCATCGTCAACTGCTGCTGCAACAACGCGGCAGTGACGGAAGATCGTCCGTCCGTCTTCCACAGACTAAAGCACCCGAACTCAGAAGATGAGGCACCTCCTGTTGTCTCCTGCAATTCCGCTCAGAAGGTCCCCGCCAAGGGGAGAGGGAAGAAGACAAGCATCTCCAGTCCAAAAATATCAGCCACTACAGCTAAGAAATTGTTGGCTAAACGGTTGCCCTCCACCGGAGTATACTAACACACCCGTTCGAAGACAAAATCTACTGCAACAGGAGGCTCATCGTCCCCGACCCTGGGGGTCGTAGGAGCTGGGGGTAGTACTCCTCCGAACGTCCACAATAATCCAATGTTTCAAGGAGACGAACCCCGAGAAACAACCCTCCCATCGGGTACAACAGATGCTGATGTCCCCGAGGACATCCATGATCCTCTAGACGAAGCAAGCTCCGAAGCTGGGGGTAGTGTTCCTTCCGAGTCCGAACCTGAAGAGAACATCCCCACATATCCAGATGATTTCTCGACGCATGGGTACGACTCGGAGGGTACATCCTCCACCACTCCCTCCGTCACTCCTCATGTGAAGACGGTATTCATGACAGACAGCAATCAAGGCGGTTCCAGCGATCGCCAGTGCATCGACACGTTGGAGGCCATATTGCATGCCTTGGTCAAGTCTGTAGACGAGATCAAAGCGGCACTTCCTACTCTGCAGGGAGTGACACCTGGCCAGACAAGCACGGGTCCCGCAATCAACGTAGATTCAAATTCAGCAGCGCCAAACCAGGGCAATAATCCTCCCGAGATAACGGCCCCCACCGCGACAGATGAGGCCCGAGAAGTGAGAAGAGAGGTTCAGGAGCTCCGAGCGATGTTCCACGCCCGAGAAAATTCTCAAGACCTCAGAATACGGCAACCATATCCTGCTGAATGGAGGGATGTTCCCTTTCCGCCAAGATATAAGCCGTTCAATATCAACCCATATGATGGCAAGACTTCAGCAAGTCGATACATCACTTACTTTGAGGTCACTACCAACCATCTACCCTATGATGACGCTATCCTCATGCGGTTATTCATTGGGGCACTGGAAGGAGTCGCCTTCGATTGGTACCGCAACCTGCCAGACAATTGCATCCACTCCTTCGCTGGCTTCAAACACTTGTTCTTGGAGAGATTCTATGAGGTAGGACAGGACGTGACAATGTCTACCCTCATGGACGTCGTTCAAGGAGAGAAAGAACTGACGAGAAATTACATTGAGCGGTTTCGTCAAACCGCAATAAAGTTACCATCTGGCAACCCGGACTCTTCTTTGATTGAAATTTGCCAAAAGAGACTACTTCCAACAATTAGTCTCTGGATGGGCGAAAGTCAGTTCAAGGACTGGAAGGCTTTTATCATCAGTGCTACAAGTGCTGAAGAACGATTGAAGAAGGCTCGCCAACTGGGGTTGCATATCTCGGAGGGAGAGAACAAGAGCAAGCATCCCAACACCAGCAACGACAATGGGGGTAGCCCCTCCAACAACCGGGACAACAAAGGCAAGCAGGCTATGGTGACCGATACAGCCCAGAAGCCCGAGCCACAGCCAGCAGACAAACAATGGCCTCAAATCACTTATTCTTTTGAAGACGGTCACGTCAAGCCTATCTTGGATATGCTTATACAAGGAGATAGGATTCAGCTTCCTCCACCAAGATGGGAGCCTCGGCCGGCTGATTTGGAGAACCCAAAGTTCTGCCATTACCATCGCTACGTCCACCATGCTACACACGACTGCTACCAACTGAAACGGTATATCCAAAACCTCATCGATTCGAACGCCCTGACCATCGATTTTGAAGAGGTAACCGTGGCAGCCAATATGGTGTCCGTACAATTCGACAGCTTCCCTCAAACAGAGACTCAGGACGGGGTTATACCCATCCCTCTGGCAACAATGGAGATTGCTAATCTGCCGCCTGCTCGCGATCAAGCCGCTGGTCTGGTACCCCTTACCATATCACGAGGGGAAATCATGTGGGTCCACCCGGACCTAGTCCACGAGGTACCTCAGCCCTCTCCACCTTCTAAAAGGAAAAGTGAAAAAGTCAGATCCTGCCGTACTGCCTCGGCGGAAGAAGAGGAAGTTTCGGCCGTCACTACTCGATCCGGAACACAAGCCCAACCGGTGACCGAAAGCGCGACTGATGATCATCCGCCCACTACCAATGATGCTCCGGGACCGGCTCAGCCTTCGACGACCGACAAGCCTAGGCCGAAGGAGACTCGCTTCGACAAGTCCCTCCGGAAGGAGACACCTCAGGGGCTGGAGAAGCCCTACAACTTCGACATCTTAGCGCAATTAGCTAATACCCCGGTATGAACCCTTCAGGCTCTCGAAGGATGTCCGCACGGCTTTAAGTGAGGCGCTCCAAAATGCCGACGCATACTTGGCTCAGGTCAACCTCACGGGAGATAACCAACCTGCAGAGCTCCAAGATAATGCCTGCACGGGAGCAATGCCCAATATCGTCTTCTCTTCGCAAGATATGCTCATCAAAACTAACCTGCATGATCGCCCGCTATACTACACTGGATACATCGGAGACGTAAAGGTGGACCGAATGCACATTGATCCTGGGTCCTCTATAAGCATCATTCCGAAGGGTCTGCTACATCATCTTCGTATTCCGATGCATCGCCTGACACCTACAAGCACCGCCATTAGCGGTTTCAATTCGGGCAGGAGCTACCCAATAGGGAAGATCCGTTTGAAGTGTCAGATCGGCGATCTCCAATCAGAAGTCACCTGTTATGTCATAGATGCCGACACTTCTTACAATATCCTTCTGGGGCGGCCTTGGATACACGATTACATGATCATGCCTTCCACACTACACCAGTGCTTCAAATATGTCGATAAACACGGCTTCGTGAGGACAAAGTTTGCCGATATCGATCCCTTCAAGGGGGTCGAATCTTATTACTCAGACTCTTGTCTATACGAAAAATCAAAGAAGCATCTGGTCGAAGAAGATGTGCAAACTCACAACAAGACGGCTACAGGATCAGAAGAACCTCTAACAATCCACCTTCAGGCTCGCAAACCGGGCAATTCCACACCCCTTACGGCCACCCTGCGTAAGGACGCAATCAGTCTCTCCGCACAAGAAGAACAGATGAGAATCCGGCTGCCAAAGTCCGGCCAAGCGCCGAGACCCGTAACAGGGCCACTTACTATCAGACTACCGAGAGTCGGTCAGCTCCAAACGGAGAAGCCCAATCCCTCCGACAGACCGCTCACAATACGCCTTCCCAAGAAGGTTCTTCACCCCGATGCAAGGTCTGACACTTCTAGCGAACCAGCCACCCCTCGCCTCACATCAAGTATCAAACTGGGGGTCGCTAGTGCGCCAACAACTCCACGATCTGCTCCGCCAGTTGAGCCTCTGAAAATCAAGCTGACTAGGTCGTCCTCTCAGTCTTCATTTATACAGGGGGTGGCCGAAGAAGAACCAGAATTGGCCAAGTATGTGGCTGCCCACTCCGATACCCCCTCCGCAGATGATGTAATCCCTCTAGAAAAGATACCTTACTTCATCAATAAAGGGTTATCTTTGAACTACACCGAGCTCAATAAGCTATGTACAATGTATGCTATGGAACACGGTATAGGCACTCACCTACATACACAGGTGACAAACGTGTACACCGCCATCCGACTTACTCCAGTAGAAGACACTTACCGAATAGTCAAGGGAGGGGACCACCCGATCATCTTCGGCCGGACGAACAACCCACATCCCCCGCTATGGAAGAAGTCGACTTCGGGTCAGATGCCGAAAGACTGCCTCTGTATCTCTATAGCCCTCAATCCAAATATCTCATACAGAAACAGGGGTATGATCTAGAGACAACGCCAGCACTGAACTACGGCACTGGACGACGATTACCTTTGAAGACGCCAGCCCCGGCGGGCAAACCACGGAACTACTATAACAAAACCCGATGTGGTTTAGGGTATGTAACGCCTACTACGACCCCTGAAAGCTCAGATGAAGAATGCGACTGGCAGTCACATTCAACCGGATCACCGACTTCCGACTCAGATACCAGCATCGGAGACATGTTCAGACAAATCATGTCAGTCAACATGGCGTTCGCTGACGCTTACGAGGAAGACGAAGACATCCCCAAAATCCTTGAGCTAGAGCCGTGGGCCCAGCAATTAGATGCGCAATAGGAAAAACGGTTCGAACTGAGAGAACCTCCTACTGAAGATGAGGTCATACAAGTGGATCTCGGCAGCGAATCTTCTCCAAAACCGATCTTTATCAGTAAAAGCCTAACAAATGAAGAACGAGAATCGCTGCTGAAACTCGTCAGAGAATATATCGACGTGTTCGCATGGAGTTACGAGGACATGTCGGGGCTAGACCCCGATATCGCTCTTCACAAACTCAACATACGGCCAGATGCAAAGCCAGTCAAACAGCAACAACGACGCTTCCGTCCAGGCGTCATGGACGCAATTGAAGCCGAAGTCAACAAGCTAATAGCCAGCGACTTCATTCGTGAAGAGCAACATCCTGACTGGGTCGCCAACATAGTGCCGGTCCTCAAGAAAAATGGGAAGATCCGAATCTGCATCGACTTTCGTAATCTGAATGAGGCATGTCCGAAGGACGAGTTTCCCCTCCCCATCACAGACATCATGATCGACAACACATGCGGCTTTGAACGTATGTCATTCATGGATGGATTCTCGGGGTACAATCAAATCAAGATGTCTTCCGACGACGAAAAGCACACATCATTCCGAACGTTGATTGGTACATACTGCTACACAGTCATGCCATTCGGTCTAAAGAATGCTGGCGCTACATATCAGCGGGCCATGAGTATCATTTTCCGAGAACATTTATGCAAAACAGTAGAATGCTATGTCGACGACATCAATGTCAAGAGTCGCCATAAGGAAGATCATCTGCAAGACCTGAGAATGGTATTCGACCTGATGAGAGCCCACAGCCTGAAGATGAACCCTACGAAATCATTCTTGGGCGTATCCAGCGAGAAATTCTTAGGCTTCATCATCACGGCACGGGGCATCCATGTAGACCCTGAGAAGACGAAGGCAATCATGGAGATGGGTCCCCCGAAAAACCTTCTCGAACTCAGAGGCCTCCAAGGGAGGCTAGCTTACATCAGGAGGTTCATTTCCAACCTCTCTGGGCGATGCCGACCGTTCACACACCTCATGAAGAAGGGAGTCTCATTCGTATGGGACGAGGAATGCCAGCGTGCTTTCGACGACATCAAAGAATATTTGTCGAATCCCCCAGTCCTGGGGGCCCCGGTCCCCGGAAAACCATTCCTGCTCTACGTACGAGCGATGGAACACTCCCTTGGTGCCCTGCTAGCACAAAATAACGATGCAGGCCACAAGCAGGCCATATATTATCTCAGCCGAATGATGATCGGGCCAGAACATCGATACACCGCCGTAGAGAAGGAGTGTCTCGCCCTGGTATTCGCTATTCAAAAGACGCGGCACTATGTCACAGGACAAACCATACATGTGATCTCGCGAGTCAACCCCCTCAGAGTCCTCATGACTAAACCAGGGGCCCTCAGCTCTCGCCTCGCCACATGGGCAATATTACTGTCCCCCTATCATATGATCTTCGTCCCGTAAAAGGCTGTTAAGGGTCAAACCCTAGCAGACTTTTTGGCAGCCCATCCAGGATCGGAGTCATCCAGAATCTATGAAGAGATCCCAGACGAGGTTGTCGATTCAAATACAGCCACCCACGATAACATATGGCAAATGTTCTTCGATGGCGCCTCGAGGACCGGACCCAAGGGAAACATCGTCGTCGGGGTCGGAATGGTATTAATCTCTCCTACTGGGCTGATGATCAATCGCGCCTACTCCCTCACGGAACCCTGCTCCAACAATGTGGCCGAATATAATGCTCTGGTCATTGGCCTCCAACTTGCAAAAGAGCTGGGGGTAGAATACCTTGAAGCATACGGCGACTCCCAACTAATCGTCAATCAGATCAGGGGCTCGTACGAGGTTCACCATGAAGACATGATCCCCTACCATCAAATTGCGATCAACATTATCTCATCTTTCGAAGGATTCTTCATCGAACACGTCCCCAAACTCCAAAATATCGAAGCCGATGCCCTAGCAGGCCTTGCCGTTCCCTTAGCAGTGCCAAACCACTCTCATCATTCGGTCGATGTAATCGGCCATGAGCTGGTCTGTCCCAAGAACAACGTTCAAGCCATGGCAAGTTATTCCGCCCAGACGGTCGACGACACACCGGACTGGAGACAGCCGTTCATCGACTTCGTCGTATACGACATCCTCCCAGAGAATCCAAAGGAAGCTACCTCTATCAGACGGTGCTCTCTCAGATTCTTCTACGATACAGAGACGAAAATGTTGTATCGCCGCTCCTACGACGGATTATTGCTCCGGTGCTTGTCGAACGCGGAAGCTACAGAAGCTGTACGAGAAGCTCACGACGGTGTCTGTGGGGCCCATCAACCCGGCCCTAAGCTACAGGACCGCCTTCGCTGGATGGGCTACTACTGGCCCACAATGGTGGCAGATGCGATAGATTATGCCAGAAAATACAAGGCCTGCCAAGTCCACGCGGATTTTATTCATCAACCATCCGAGTTTCTGCATCCAACGGTGGCATCCTGGCCATTCGAAGCATGGGGAATGGATATCATTGGTCCAATCACCCCACCTTCCTCCCGAGGACACCGCTTCATACTTGCGATCACTGATTATTTCTCCAAATGGGCGGAGGCTGTCCCACTCGCAGAAGTTAAAACTTCAAACGTGATCAGCTTCCTTAAGCATCACGTTATCTACCGCTTCGGACTACCACGAAGAATCATCCATGATAATGGTCCACAGTTTATAAGCCATGCATTCTACCGATTCTGCGATAAGCACCGCATTCAGAATGTCGCTTCGACACCATACAACCCGACAGCAAACGGGTTGGCAGAAGCATTCCACAAAACAATCATCAAACTCCTCAAGAAGTTCGTCTCCTCCAACAAACGCGACTGGAACGAGAAGCTCGGCAAGTGCTTATGGGCTTATCGTACCACGGTTCGAACAGCCACCGGGAATACACCATTCTCTCTGGTGTACGGGAGCGAGGCAGTCCTCCCTTTGGAGACTCAGATCCCCTCACTCCGCGTCGCCCTCACTTATCAATTGACGACGGATGATAACTACCGATGACGACTACAAGAGTTGGAGGCTTTAGATGAAAAGCGCCTCCTAGCTCAGCAAAGGATCGACCTATACCAAGCACGCATGTCAGGAGCCTTCAACAAGAAAGTTAAAATCAGAACATTCCAAGTGGGTGATCTTGTTCTGGCAGTCCGAAGGCCGATGGTCATGACTCATAAGACCACCGGTAAGTTCCAGCCAAAATAGGAAGGTCCATTTGTCATCGAGACCGTGTTCTCCAACGGCGCCTACCGCCTCGCTAAGCCGAACGGAGATTTGCTCATGTTGCCCGTCAACGGCAAGTTCCTGAAGAAATACTATGTTTGAACATCATTCTCCAGATTATCGAGTCATGTACCCCTTTAGTACCACTGAACTCTCATCCATCATTCTCCAGATTATCAAGTCATGTACCCCTTTAGTACCACTGAACTCTCATCCATCATTCTCCAGATTATCAAGTCATGTACCCCTTTAGTACCACTGAACTCTCATCCACCCTATTTCAGATTATCGAGCCATGCACCCGCTGGTGCCGCTGAACTCCCACTCCCTCAATAGTCCGAATTACCAAGTTATGTACCAGCTGGTGCCTCTGAATTTACATTCCGGTCACTCTTTCAGATAATAAGTCAAGTATGATCATACCTCTGAACTTTCTTCCTGACAAAGATCCTCCTTCAGGATTCACTACCCGCACTCCCAGTGCACAAAAAGGGTAGTCGATCCACCAACTTCCGAAACGACCATGTCCTCATTACCTCTGAGTCGTCTTCACTTCCACCAAAAACAAACTGCCCCTTCGCATAGAACTTCCACGTTCTCCTACCTCTGAGTAGTTCTATGTACCCAATCTTCATTGAGCCCACTCCTGCCATGTCTTCATTACCTCTGAGTGGGAAGCCTCCGTCGAAGAAATCGTCATATTTGCCATGTCCACATTACCTCTGAGCAAGTATGTCGGTCCTCTTTTAACCTATTATCTGTACCCACAACCGGAGTACGACAAGGATAATAGGTCCACAAATGTCCTCTGTTGACCACAAATGTCCTCTGTTGACCACAAATGTCCTCTGTTGACCACAAATAGCTTCCGTAAAGTCTCTCCTGCCATGTTCTCATTACCGCTGAGCAGGAAGATTTCATGATAAAACCTTCATGTTTGCCATGTCATCATAACCTCTGAGCAAATGTGATTGGTTTCCTTTCATCCCATTATCCGTATCCTGAACCAGGGTACGCCAAGGATAATAGGCCCACAAATATCTCTTGCTAAGCTTCTTAGCATAAATCCACCATCTTACCATGCCCCGGGAGCCCAGCTGCTCTACGGCCTTCCTTCCCCCAGTACCGAGAACATCCATGGCCAGTCTGCCGTGGCTGTCCCGGACATCCTAATCAAACTTGTTATCCGTACCTAAAACCAAGGTACGCCTAGGATAACAGGTCCACAAATAATCCCCCAGCAAGTCCGATTCTATGAACACCGATACAAGAAAGCAAAGATGAGATGAAACATGTCTATTTTCGAGATCATATCACTGTTACAAAGTAGAAATAAAAGGACAAACAAGCAAGACAAGACAAAGAAACGACTATGGTTCAGAGGTACACAACGTCGAGGGATGGTCCTTCAGCAGGATAGTCAACCGCTCAAACTATCGATTAGTTCCACATACTGCTTTTGGAGTCAACAGCGTCACATATCCCCGAGGAGCAAAGGTTCCATAGGGAAATAAAATCCCCAGGCTTAACATAACCCCACCCTTTCAGGATACGTATGCCGATCATATTCTAGACTATCGTCTACATCCATAACGGAGTACATTAAGGATACAAAGTTCACATAGAATATCCTGTTAAAGGCGACCATTACAAGAAAAGAGGGAAGCAAATACATTCCATTCATTGAAACGATCGGCCACATTCACATGACTAACAAACAAAGCTAAAAAGAACTTTTCACTACTTCATTCAGACGGAAAGGAAAGGCACAAACTACAGAAACATGCGGGCAGAAGACAGACATCTGCAAGAAATTCCTAAAACCTAGTTGCAGAAGCGCCCATACCACTCCCTCAACCACCTTACATAGGAAGGATGCAGTTGAAGGAGATCCTCATCTGGAATAGGAGTGTCAGAATTCCCCGAGCTACCACCCCCAGTTGTTTCGACACTCGGAGAGAGACCATCATGTACAGACGACGAGTCTTCCTTCTTCGTTTCTTCCTTAATGGAGGGAGACCCCTGGTCGACGACAGGGGGTAGCGGTTCCTCTGTGACTGCAACCTCAGCGCTCAGCGGAGATACTGAAAGAATCAAAGACGGAAAGACAAAATAAAAAGATATTCAGAAAATAGTCATGCAGCTCGTTTAAAGACAATTCACAGGCGGCTCCGACAGGGGGCATACCCCATGCATGGGGCGTATAGGCGAACCACATAATTCGTATGCGGCCCAGACATGGGGTATACCCCATGCGGCTCGATCAAGGGACGTGTATGCGGGCCATATGGTTGCGTGCACGGAGTAAGCAGTAGAGCAGACCCTATTAAGGTTTCATGGGACGTGCATGCGGACTACATAACCCGTGTGCGGCTCAGACATAGGGAATACCCCATGCGGCTCGATCAGGGGGCGTGTATATGGGTCACGTGGTTGCGTGCATGGAGTAGGCATCAGAGCAGACCCTGTTAGGGTTTCAAAATACCCAATCTTCTACATAGGTTATTACCTTCGATGGTGACGTGAACATCGAGGCGGACGGGGAGGGCGACGGTCGACGACGAAGCCGATTTCTTTCTCCTTGCCGCGGCCTTCTTCACAGTCTTGGAAACCCTAGGCGCCATTGCTGTTTGTCGATTGGAGGAAGAAAACAAGACAGGAGTTTTTCAGTCAAGAAAAACCTAAAGTCCAAACCAAACACCC
Source organism: Iris pallida (assembly GCA_029216955.1). NCBI lineage: Eukaryota > Viridiplantae > Streptophyta > Magnoliopsida > Asparagales > Iridaceae > Iris > Iris pallida. The sequence goes on from JANAVB010010799.1 coordinate 10,997,183, forward strand.
ACCTATTTATAGACAGAGAAAAAAGGATTGATGACCGACGCTTCGTACGACGTGATCGACCCTTCGGCTATCAAGGCAAAAACCGACTCTTGGGATCCTTCCCCAAAAGGCGGCGTTAAATCAAATCAAAGGCACTTAATGAAGATTTGCACACGTGTTCAGGACACGTGGCAACCAGTTTATGCGGCCAGATGAATTCATGCGGCTAAGGCACTTATGCGGCTAGGAAGCTCAGGCAGACAGAAAAATCTTATGCGGCATGAACGGGGCCATGCTTCTTGTTCAAAGTATTCCAATTTTTACAAATTGAAAACTTTGAAGGGGGTCCTGTAGAAGCATAGAAAATATTAGAATAATGATCCATGCGGCTCGAGTAAGAAGCTTATACGGCTCACACAGGAGCGGCCCTATGCGGTTCAAAGAATACTCTCAATCGCATGCGGCTCGGGAGCGTATGCGGTTCAGCAAGGCATATGCGGCTCGATGGATCCTTCCCTACAGCTGGTCGTTTGGGGGTTGCCTCATTTAATGCTCTGACACGACTTGGCGACTGTAACTGCTCTGACATAAAGTGTCATAATGGCTCTGCCATAATGACAGACTTTTCGGGAAAGGAAGAAGATCTCTGACCCGAACCGTCAGAAATCCTAGGTTGCCACGTGGCAACTCTCATGCGGCTTAAATGGAAAACAGCTCCATGCGGCTCACGAAGAAGTTACTCCATATGGTTAGCAGAAATCAGCCATATGCGGCCCACCGAGAGCTCAATCCCTGCGACTCAATACAATGCTAGCTCATGCGGCTCGCAAAGACTATGCATATGCGGCTCACGGAAGGTTCGTCCCCTGCGACTCGATGAGGCATTGTCTCATGCGGCTCAGGAAGAGTATCTCTCTGCGGTTTGAGGATAGTCAATCCTATGCGGCTCTGACAGGACTCACAATTAGGACACGTGGCATGGGATCAATAAGAGATTTAACCGAATCTCAACAAATATATTTGACATCATTGTCATAATTACTGAGATCAGGGCATATCATTTATCATCAAGCTAATGGGACACGTGGCGAGCAATCAGACATTAGCATAATCAATCACAAGGATTTAAAGCAGCTAGCATTAATTACTCATGAGATATGATGCTATCCGCACTAATGGCCGAGATTCACTATAATCAGGATCAAGGGTTCAGATAGAATGAAGGAGCGCCGACATTCCAAACAGATAATCATTAGCAAACCCTAATGATCACCCCCCCACTCTTATAAATAGCCAGCATCATTCCCTTGAAAAAAAAAGAGAGGAGAGAAGAGAGAGAGAGGTCGGCACCAAAAGAAATAAGAAGAGAGAGATCTACACAGAGAGAGCTCCCCCTTGATAATCACAGAGAGAGAGAAGCTAGAAGAGCAATCCGAGGAGAGCAAGAAGAGCGTTTCTTCGTCAACGCCAAGCAGATCTTCCCCGAGCCAAGGCTACATACTGATCGTCCAAGGAGTAAGGCAGAGCGGCCGTCGCTTTTCCGAGCCTCTATCGTCACCTCCCAGAATCAAAAATAAACAATCGTACTTAGTCTGCTGTACCTAGGTTTTCGTCCCTAGGCTTTCTTTGTACGAGCAAGTTTGTATTGTGAGTCTAAGTTCAGTCCTCCGATAATTGTTCTGTTCTTTTACAATCAATGGCAAACAGTTCTTACGTGCCAGCGTGAGTTTTTAGTCACGCACACGTTCTTACGTACGTGCGTAAATTTTTAGTCACGCACACGTTCTTACGTGTTTGGGTGAATTTTTAGTCACGCTCACGTCTCTACGTGTCAGCGTGAATTTTCAGTCACGTTCACATCTCTACGTGTCAGCATGAATTTTTAGTCACGCTCACGTCTCTACGTGTCAGCGTGAATTTTTAGTCACGCTCACGTCTTTTACGTGCCAGCGTGACATTTGAGTTATGCACACACCTTTGCGTACGTGCGTGAATTTCTTATCATGCTCACACTGTGCATGCGTGCGTGAGTTACTTTTCATGCTCACGTTAAGGATCACTTTTCACGCTCACTTTTTACGCTCACTTTTCACGCTCACGCTGTGTGTGCGTGAATTTCCCTTCACGCTTACACTGTGCGTGCCAACGTGAACCACTTTTCACGCTCACTCCTACCCACTGGACTCAGCTTGACTTGTTGGCCTTAGCATGGACTTGTTGGCGTGACTTTCTAACCTGGGTGTTTTTATTTGTGCTATAACTTATTCATTTAATAATGGCATGATAATTCTTCTATTATATCCTTACGCCTTTTGGCATGAACTTGATAAAATCATGATAGGTTAATATTGTTAATACAGATTGTTATGTGGAATGCGCCTTGTGTCCTGATTGATCCATGGATACCCAGTATGACTGGAACTTAACCCTGAGAGTCGTAGACTCGACTCCACTGAATACTATTTGACTTTCATGCCTTGTCACCATTGATAATTATTGTGATATTGACTAATAATTGATCATGCATTCCGAGTTGGAACTAAGAGACTGGCTAGTCGTCTTATTAAATTGAATGAATGAGATACGTTCATGTAATGAACAATTGCAATCGATTAGCCGATCCCGAATATTGGCATACAGGCACATGCAGGCTTCAAATTATTTATTTATTTATTTAGTTATTTATTTATCTTACAAAAATAGCATGTGTACTTTATGGTCAAGGCATGATTACTCCATGGTTAGATTTGATTGTTGCATCACGCTATCTAAGACCTACAACCTAGCCGCACGGGTATCGTTGTAGAGTTGCGCATATCGTACCCCGTACGAAGGTACTCATTTGAATGACCATGATCCACGGCATGGAACTTTACTCAACGTAGGGACTATTAAGTTAAATAAAATAATGATGGCATGGAGAGAATGGATTCCCGAGTTCTTACATGGCGGCCCTCTTGGGACTATTAAAGTGCCCGACAGGCCGGCTGGTTCCCACAGATACTGTAAATCTGTCACACGGGTAGGAAACGGTATCTGCTTATATTATTATTGTACATGCTATATTAACGGCGGGCGTCCCGCTGGGACTCGTCTAATTACACGATTGGCACAATTGATTGATTGGATAGACTAGCCTTGCTCGCACATAGTAAGAACTGAGGAATCACTATTTACATAATTCTAGGATAACTTGGGACTCACAATAGCAAGCCGTAGTAGTTGATTGGCCGTTCAAGATGATTTGTTTGTGTACTGTACCTACTTTGTTGCCTAACTGAGATGATCAGAATGTCAGGACATGATGGGCCAACTTCTGTCCTTGTTTGGTTGGGAGGTTGGTTCGAAGTGTCGTAATATTGTGTGAGTCCTAGTAGATAGCAGAGATCTATTATTATATTCTCTTACTTACTGGTTTAATCCTTCATATCGTGCTTTCTTGTGGTACTTGCTATTAGAGGTCTAACCTCTCTGGTTTTGCATGGCCAGATTTAGAGCCAGTCCCCGAGGATCCAGCTTAATCCTACCTCCAAGATGGTCAATACTAGGAGAATGATCGCAGGAGGACTCGAGTGGGTTCCTTACTTCACCGCTCGTTTTGTTATTTACTTCATACTTAGCCGTTTGGCACCGACATGTTAGTCGGATTGTTTTGCACTTACTTTTGCATAATTGTAACTAAAGTCAGACTGCAGCTGATAACAATTGTGTATATGTTACTATACCATCTGGCTATGTTTTGTAAAGCCAGATCTCAAGAACATTTTGACTAAGCGTTTGGGACGCCTTACTGTTTTATCTTACATGTTCTCTATTTCTGTTTCTTGTTTGAATGATTGAGACAATAGATGTGGAGTGACCATAGTAAGACTTTCATGTAGTATGCACCCCCTCGTCTGGTTAGACAGCATTGATCGTATTATACGGTATTCATCTACCCGTAATACGTAGCTGGCTGAGTCACTCCCCCGCTCTCCAGTATTCTGGTTCTGGGGCGTGACAAGTCTATTCACTGTTATGATTCAATCTAAACTCATATCCTCTTCTAGGTATCATTCCATATAACCACTGATACACTGTTAGGTACACAATGCAAATCTGAGAAATTCTTCTTTGTGTAAAACCTGAAACTGAACTGAGCATGCCCTGATTCCTAATGTATACACACTTTCCTACTGAAATCTGAGAATTGATAAGCTATTAGGAGTGCCATGTCAACCTTAGAGTGTACTGCATTTTACACATACAAATACACAGGCACTATGCAAACTGTGAACCTATAAGCCTCTATCTACACCCTATGCATTGATACCTGAGAATACATGACACTCTAACCTGTCACAAAATAGGAACACACCCAACTATAATTCAATTTTCCTGAAGGTTCAATACATGTCTAACTATCTTGTGTGATTTAGTTGTGATGTTAAATATCAGAAAAATAACTTACATGATTGGGTTTTATGATTAGCATGGAAATTTCAGTCTTCGAATTGTATTAGGCCTTGGATTTTAATTGTTAACTGAGAAAATCTGCTTGCTATGGATATACACACTGTTAATACCTGGGTTTTAAAACTGAGATTTGCAAGTTGTTAATGAGAACTTCATTGATTCATAATGTTCATTACACACAAAATTCTGAGAGTTCCATTGACATATACACACACAGCCCCCTTGCATGTTAACTGAACCCACACACACACATGGATCTCCCCTTTTCCTTACCTCTCTCTATGTATAAATATCAAAATATATGATATATGATGTAGCCTATATACATGTTAATTCATCCTTGCTATTCCCTTCCTTTCTCCCTATATATGAGATGCTAGTATGTAGGGCTATGCACATGAATACATGGATGTATGTGATTATGGAAACATGTATGTCATGTAGGGTAATGCATGATAAATGAGATAATGAATGCATGTATGTACATAAATATTAAGTACTATATATAGTTGATGAATGCCTAATATTGTAAGCCTAATATAGAGTGCCTATATTGAATGCCTATATATACATTATATATATAACTTGTTGTGTTGGCTTGTATAGCCTTGTGATTGGTGTGTGATTACTATGATAGGCTTGGTTAGGCCTAGTGAGACTTATTAGACTTGTTGGGTTAAGTTTGACCTAGTTGACCTAGCCTTGACTGGTATAGTTGACTGGAGTTGACCAAGTGTTGACTTTAGTCTAGTTTGACCTAAACAGCATGCAGTTGCATTGTACATTCATTATATCACCTCCTGTATACATCTTGACTTGAGTTTCTCTAACTAGGAGTCAGGTACCTCATCTCGGACAGTACAGTTACTTCAGACATTCAGATACAAGACGAGTACATTCTCTGATCATTTCATAACTTGCTTAGAATTATATTCCTGCTCTAGTTTACCTTATGTGATGCTGTCACGATATTATCACGGATTGGTACTATATGGATCCCTACATTGAGATATTATCCCCCTCGGGAGCATCGGATACATCATGTCATGTGTTTCATGTACATCATGTATTCCTCACTCTCATGTTATTCATGTTTCTCATGTGCTTCATGCTCGTTCATGCATGCTTGTGTACTCTCATGTGCTCTCATGTTCGGTCATGTTTCTCATGTATCTCATGTATAACCTATACTTCATGTGCACTCATTTATGAGCCTTCATGTGAATTTCATGTGCACCCATTTATGGGCCCCCATGTGAACTTCATGTGTACTCATGTATAAGCTCTCAAGTATACTTCATATGTACCCATTTATGGGATTCATGTGAAAACCATGTACGTAACATAACTTTTCTGGATCCTTGTGAATTGATTGGGGTATGGAGAGAGTATAAATAGTCATGTGAACAATTCCAAAGTAGTATAGCCATGTACGCCTTTTTAGTATAGCCATATGCAAATCAAGCCGTTCACATGTCGACTTTATACTCTAAATCACTAGTCACTGGTAGCTCTCTACTTATAGTAGATATTTCTATTACAGTTCTGTCTCTCTGTTTACATCATGTACTTTCTTTCAGTTTTATGTATCGTACTCTCTTGCATGTTTATATTCTCTAACCTGTTATGATCTGCGTGAGATGTGTTGTACTCGCTCCCGTCCTGACTGGACCTGTTAAAATTTTTACAGAGGATGATGAAAAAACCTGCACCCCTTGCCTTGGAGCTTGCCTAGATGACACTCGCGACCTGGACCCCTGGGGAGGTTCAGGCAGCTGCTGAGGATGATACCCATTGCATAGTTTAGATAGTCTAGATTGTTTCCTTTTTCATGTTTAGCTGTTGTCCTTGTTTTCAGAGTTGTATATTTAGAGATGTTGAGACTAGTAGTTGTTAACTCGTTATTTCATTCTGCTATACCTCAGTTGAGCATTTTTTTATCTATTTTATCGTGCCATATTCTATCTATAGATTGTGATTGAGTTGTACCTCTGTGTTGGCCTCCTTATGGAGAGTATTTTATGTTATGTTAGTCATAGTTCGTGACCTAGAATAGCTTTCTACCGTCGACATTACGGCGTAGGCTGGGCGTTGTTACGTTCTCGTACCCTCACAGTGGGTGCGGATCGTGATATTTACTATCTCGACTTATCTTGCTACTCTAGTTCAGCTAGTTTCTATTTTACAGTCTTCATTGCCATGATTCTTCTCTTGTTTTTGTTACTTTACTTTTCTTGTATCTTATCTGTTTCTCTATACCATCACCTGAATATAAACCACCATGTTCATCAATAAAACTGTCTATAACTGCTTTATAGTTCTCTGTCATTTACTTGGGTTTTCTTGATGAGTTGTACTCGTTCCAGTCCTGACTGGACCTGTTGAAAATATTACAGATGCTTGCCCCGAGGACACTTGCCCTACTTACTATGGACCAGGAGATGGCTTAGCTGCCTTTGGCCCCGACACTCAGGAGTGATGGGAAGATTAGCTAGTTGTCTTGGTTTAGTTTTCATGTTTTAGAACTTGAATTGTAAATAAGTTGAGATATGATTGTTTTGAGATTGTTGGAGATTATATTATTTTAGTAGTTGGTTTTATTATTGTATTTAGTCTTAATTATTAACTTCTGTGTTATCATATCGTGCTTAGACTGTGATTGAGATTCTATTATATCTACACTTGTCCTTCGTTCGGAGTTAATATTTGACAAGTACATTATATAATTGCGTAAGTTGTTGGTTAGATAGTGACCTAGAACAATATTCTACCGCCGATACTGCGGCATAGGCTGAGTGCTGTTACGTACTCGTACCCTCATAGTGGGTGCGGGTCGTGACAGATACGGACACGATGCACAAATTTAGGTTGTGGTAGAGAATTTGGTTAAGAAATTTATGAAAAAGGGCAAGAAGCCTCTCTTTATATAGGATGTGGTGCTCTTAATTGGACATGGATTAGGATAGTTTAAATCCGATTAGATAATCCTATCATCTGATTTAAATTGATCAAAATCATTTTAATCAAATCAAATTCCAAATTAAATTTAGATAATTCATATTATTAATTTAAAACTATTTTTAAAAATCAATTTCAAATAGTCATGTCTTTATTTAAATTACCATAAATAATTTAGCATTAAATCAACAATTTCAAATTATCTTTAAATAATAAATAAAATAATTAATAAATAATTTTGGAAATTATGATAAATATTTAAATATTGGAAATACCTTTTTCATATGAATAAAATTATTCCAGTAAGTTTTTGAGAACTAATTTATACATGAAACTAAATTTCATGTACCTCACAAATAGAATATTTACATAAAACAAAAATATTCAAAATTACCAATAAAATAAAATAGCCTTTTAGAATAAATAAAAAGTAACATTTTTGAATCTCGTCGCAACGCATTTATAAATGTTAAGTAGATGAAAATATTTATCTTATACTATTTTTGAAAAAAAGAAGTATACTTATTCTCTATATGGCGATAATCTTGTAGTAAAAATTTTGTACCAAGAAAATATAACATACTTCGCATATACGTACTCGCACGCGACGTACAAATACGAAAAACAAAAATCAATACCATTTTTTTAAATCGTAGTAAAAAATTAGGGGGTTTGCATCCTACCCAACTTTTAAGAATTTCGTCCTCGAAATTTAGGAATAAGGTAGGTAGAGTAAAAGAGATAGAAAGAGTTTATTGATAAGATCTTGATCCATATTGGACGAGAAGACAATCAAAATATTAGACAAGGAGGTGAACAACATTTCAATGATAATAGGTAATTAGAATGACTATAAAAGAATTTCGATGTTCTAGTTTAGAATATGATCATGTGTATGATAACCTATCAATGTCTATATTCGATAATTACTATCATCATCCTCATAACCATGTGATCCCTCTATTCTCTAATTATGATCAAACTCCCTATTCGAAACTGAAATCCACGTTTGATATCGTTATATTCTCGAGTTTGTGGTTTAACAAAATCGTCAATACCTTTAGATACTTAGTTCTTCTTCTATTCTTCTCCAAATTAATTTTCGTCCTTCACAATTTCCTTATAAATCTGAATTCAAATAATCTGTAGGATCCTTCTCTTCTTCTCTATTCACTTTGATAATTCACCTCAACAACTTTTCTTTTCTTTTTTTCTTTTTATTTTTTGAATTTCAATTGTATACATATATCTCAATCCGATATTTCATGATAGACATTCAATAAGTCCAACATGGTCAAATTCAATGAATATCTAATCTACATCTCTAACATATACCTATGTATATAAACATTTTTCTCAAAATATATTTTGCAGTTCACAATCTCCTCAAAAGTAGGTATTCAATAATCCTTTAATATATTTTAGTCAAAAATAAATCAACATTTTCTTTGTAGAAAATTCGTACTTATCTTTAAAGTAAAAAATAAAATACCACCTTCAATATTTGTGAAATCTCGGGAGCTAATTTGTCAACCAAGAGTGTACCCTCTTTTGATCATATCTTTATAACACAATCTTTATCATAAATGAAAATTTCCTCCATCCTTTATTTATTAGTGTCTTCCTCGAAAATTGGAATTTAATAATCTTTAATTTATGATGGCAAAATTAAACTCATCCTAAATTCATATAAATAATCATCTTTGGAACATATTCCTTAAAACCTCAAAATTAAAAGAACTGTTACTCAATGTTTGATTAACCAATTGTTGTCAACCGTGGAGTCTATTTACCTTTGGTCCACATTACATTCCTCCATTTATCTTTTAGGGTTGACCACATATTTCAGTTGTCCATCTTATATAGTCATCCCAACTCACTATCAAAAAAAAATTCTATG